>JACXSJ010000903.1:0-79694 GCA_014851325.1 Pentalonia nigronervosa | reverse complement strand
GCCCTTTGTACCATTGTCGCGGCATACCGGTACGACAGGAATGAAGTCATACATCGAGACTTGAATATTTCATCCATCCAGGATGAAATCAAAAAGTTTACCAACAAACATGCGAAAAAACTCGAGCTGCATCCCAATGCAAGTGCAAAACAACTTCTAGACAACTCAAAAGACATTAGGCGCCTCAAACGCCTAAAGCCATACGACTTAGTTTAAATGACTTAGGCTAAGGATAGGGGCTATCTCACTGGAGATACAACCCCAAACATGTTCATGTATAATATATAAATTTAGGTAATTTATTATTATCATAATACTATTACTTATAAAAATTATCATATTGTACCACACATAATGTATTGTATTTATAAAGACTTTTGGTCGTTTAAATAAAGATGTCATAGGCAGTTAAAAAAAAAAAAAAAAATATATCGGCATTATAGTATATTTTAAATTGGATTATTTGTAAGTGAAATATATCAAAAATAATAATATTTTAAAAAGTACATTTTGACGGGAACAAATCTAGTTTACGACTCAAAATTATTTTTTAATTTTTTTTTTTTTGAAAATGTGTTTTAGCACGTATAATTTTTTAAAGCAATCAGGTGTTGATTGTCATACTTACTTTTTATATTAAATCAAAAAAACCGAAAAACAATTAATTTTTTAAAATAATTTGGTATCCTCGAAAAAATGTCAAAAAAATACTTTTTTGAATAATTTTTTTTTTTTTGAAATCGTTACGCACACTCGGACTGTTTAAAACGAAAACATCCCTCGATTTGCTATGTAAAACCTCCTAAAGTAAGTTACTGAGAAAAATAAAATGCATTTTAAGTGCACCTGGAGACTGCGGGGTCACTGCGCTCGCTTTAGTTTCCAAAAAAAAAAATTATTCAAAAAAGTAATTTTTTGATATTTTTTTCGAGAATACCACGATATTTTATAAAATCAATTTTTTTCCGGTTTTTTAGTATAACTTTTGTAATAAAAAAGAGCGTCAATTTTTTTAAACACTTTCAAAATCAACACCTCAAAACACAAATTTTGAAAAACAAGCTTAGACCGTAAACTAGATTTATACATTTTGACATATTAGTTATTAAATTTAAAAATTACTATTGAGATATCAAAGTACCTTCTTGTTTTCATTAAAATTTTAATTTATAAGTATTAAATCATAACGAAATTTACACGATAATGAATCCTGCATTAATCATATAAAATTATAAAATAATGAAAAAGTTTAAGGTTAACTTGAAAGAGTGACCAGTAATCACAGAATACATTTAATTTAATTTATTCTGTGGTATGACTAAATGAGTTTTGTACTTCAGTACTTGACATTTGTCCTATCGGTATTCAGTACAAACTATATTTATACTTATCGGTCGTTAGTCGTTACTTATTATTATAACTTATAAGGATATTCCCCTATGATTAGGCGTCGCAGATAACTAAATAGTTCTGAACGGGTATGATATTAGTCAACGATGATTCAATTAGTAGGACAATAAATATTTATTATAGGTACATTATATGGTTATTTTTTAACTTGAACGAATGTAACAAATGTTTAACTACTAGTCTTTACAAACAAGAAATACTATAGCACCTCCAAAAAACGTCCAATTTTGAGGAGCTATATCTCACGAACGAAATATTCAAAAATTATTATGAAAATTCATAAAAAAAAATAGTTTTATAAATATTTAAAATTTTATACATAAGTTGCCATTTAAAAATCAAAAATTGATCGTGGTTTCACCTAAAAAACTAAGTGTTAATATAAAAAAGAGTATAAAATTTTTTGAAATATTATGAAATTTTGATATTCCAAAAAGAAAAATTTGAAAAATGTTAATACTTTTTAAGATAATGAGTGTCTTAGTTAAATGGATCACCCTGTATAATTACACAAAATGAAGTTAACCATCCTAGATACCAACCCCTTTTTGAATTAGTGGATTCATGTTCACTCCCGCGGTAATCTCATTGACACTGAACCTGATTTTTTAAATGACTGTATATAGTTTATTAATTATTATTAGCTATATATAATATAGATAGGGCAGTGAGTACTCATTTTTTTCATTCTGTACATAATTTACACTATGTCTATAATCATTATTCTTGAATTGAATTTCTTGAAGTGGCAATTAAATAGCATCGATTCCTATCGGAAGCTATTATACCATGTAAAATATTATAATAATAATTGTCGTTTGATAACTATTCTTATTGTACATTAAATGTACGCACGCAATCATGCGAGGTTAATGCAAATTGCTATTAAATGTTAATGGGTTGATTACAGACATAGCAAAAAAAAAAATTAAACGGATTCTGCTTAAAAACGATAACAGAACGCCACCAAAATTCGTCAATAAACGACTGTGGTTCGGCGGGACATAATAATATTATGCGACGAAAAACAATAAAATTTTGTAGGTCATAATTTATCCACATAGGCATTATGTAACGTATAATATATTTTACTTCAAAATTTGAAATACTTAATATTATAATAATATTTTATATTCGTTCGACAACGAAATAGTCAACAATACTCAAAAAACCTAATTATTATTATTATTATAAAATAAGGATGCAAACGGGGCGTATTTTTATTATTACAAAATATAAAGTCACATCGCGTCACACTTACACGACGGCGGTGACGTTTCGAAATAGTCAGGTCTCGGAACAACGCGAGCGTTGTTTGCGTTCGTTAAGTCGGTTCAGCGGTTTTTCGATCCCCGGAAAAATGGCGAAAACTGCAAACAAAATAATATCAAATTCGTATACGCTTATCGCCGCGATACGTATTAATCGTACGCAATTAATAATAATATATTATATTGTGCAATACGCGTATATTATTATTATTATTATTATTATTTCGTACGTTTGCGCTGTTATCGACGTGTGTGGTTAGTGCGCTCACGTGACGGCGCGCGAGTAAAATAGGAATAACTCAAAAATGTCAAAATCATTACTTCTCGGGAAACGAGAGGAAAGTCTGATCTCATTATATTGTTCCGTTTCGCCGGCACTGGCACTTTTGAATTTCAATATACCAAACCTTGACAGTTTTATGTACCTTTTATTTGTACACACCTATAACTACCCGAACACACGAGAAAACCCGGTTACGCTATGCGCGTCGGAAAAACGTTTTCCCGTGACAACTCCCTTTGCCAAATTTTGAACAAGCGCAGTTTTCGAATTACGGTACAATCTGTGAGTACTCTTTTTTTGTACAACATTTTATAAAATAAGTACATAATACTGTCTAGGAATTTGGCACCTATTAAAATTCTAATGTGGCCTCAGTGCTGGCAAAACTGAGCTACATTTCATTTCTGTATCGACCGTTGTTGATTCTTCGTATTCTTAGAAGATGAGAAGAAAAAACAAATATTTTGCTCACGAAAAATACGTAGCACGTCTTTTTTAAATGTAATAATCGAAAAATTGCCGAATTGCACTATTGCTATTAATCTCTTTTATACGCACGATGTCCATTATATTAGTACCTAAACTATTATTCAAGTTGGGACCAATAAAGGAAATATCGTATGTCAAAAAACAGTTTTACAATAATAAATATAAGTATTATTATTAAAAGTAGTCGTGTATTCTTAGTCGCAATCAGGGGGGGGGGTCTTTAGCACCTCCAAAAATCCAAGCTGTAATTATTAATTTTAATAAGTATTGTGTTTTTGATTGTTATAATCCGTTATTTTAGCATTTGTGTTTTGAAATGTTTTATTTTGGATTAATTGTAGAATGGTTTGTGAAGAAGGATAATTAGCAAAGTTAATATTGTTAATGTCAATATACTTGGGAAATACCATACAAAAAGAGCTTTTCCTAATTTGTATAAATTAATTCAAATTACAAATCGCTATTTTAATTTCAGTTAGTTTCGGAATACGTGAGCGCAGTTTTTCAAGCATAATGCGGTGAATCATAAATTAGGTATGTTACAATAACGGTCCTCTAATTTATCTTTTTAAATTAAACAAGATACTACAAATAACTTAAAATCAATTAGTTTTAGATAAATAGATACAGCATAAAAACAAAAAAAAGTAGTTTGGAAATAATAGATACAAATTGGAATTTGGAACCTATACAGTATGTGTTTGTTTTTACTTTTTGTTCTTTTAATATATTATATTATTATTTATATATTATGTACTTGTAATATAGAGAAAAAATATACCAAAAAAGTAAATACTTATATAAAAATAAATAATAGTCATAATTCGTATGTAATTTAAACATTTTTCAAAGAAGCCTGGAATGAGGATTGTTCGGTTGGATGGATATTAATCTACTACTCGTATATTTGTCGGCTGCTAACAATTTCTCCCTCCCCTTAAAATGTAGGTCTAATTATTATGATTGCATTTATTATAAATAATTGTGCATATTATATTGCTCAAAATATTGCCATTTAAATTGAAATTCATTATAAATTAAATAATTCATATATTATATCGTGCTATAAATGCCGGCATACTAAAAATTCAAATATTATTTTAAATTCTGAGCAAAGCAAAGAATGTATGAATTTTACAATAGTTAATGTTGTAACCAATAGATCTAAAAAATATATTTACACAGTTGATTTTTATAGATATTTTAAGTTCAAATTTGTACGAAATTAGATATTTAAATGAAGAATAACAATGTTAGTTATTTCATTGTAATTTAAAAATATTTTTCATGGATGCTTGAAACATTTAAAATATAATATTATTATATTTTATGCACTCAATGACATTTTCAAATGGAATGTTTTCTGCAAAAATTAATTCGATCTACTATATTATAAATAGTAAAATGAATTATTTTAATAGCAATAATATCTTAAAATAGGTACACTTAGTTAATGTAGGCTGACAGACCGTTTTCGCTCAGAATCGTTTTTCGTATACATTGATTTTATATCATTGAATTCAAATTTAATACATCCATTACAGTGACCCACTCTACACTTACTATACAGCAGAGTGGTACCTACTTGTCCATTTTTTTTAAACTATATTATTGTAATAATTATATGAAATAAAAATATTATACTAATGAAAGAATAAAATGTTTGCTATTATGTGATATTCAGTTATGTTAGATTAGGTTTGTTCACCAATTTATTTACTCGGACTTGATTTATTTATGTCGTTTAAGTTTGTATGAAAATAAATTTCTTTATTTTAGTTTTTACCTATTTTACTTAATATTTTTAACAATTCATTATTTATTTATTTATTTATTTGTTAAGTAAATGTTCGGATGTCTCACGTACAGTAATTTTTAAATGTCAGTAATATTATATAAAATAAGTAAGGTTATAAAATAAAAATTACATACTGAATAACAATTAACTAGGTATATATAAAATATGTGTTAAGCTTTATAAAGTATATATTTAAGTAAAGTATAAAATGAGATGTGCGTTAAGAGTTTAAAAACCACTCAAATGTTGCTTGAATCAAACAAATCAAAATTATTTTGCCTATTACATCCACGAGATATATTATGTTATATTATATTGTGCTGATAAATTTATTGGCAGAACTAAGAAGTTTTTAATATTATATATAAATTAGGTTTCCGTATAATTATAAACAGATAGGAATAAATATTATAAAAAAAGAAAACAAACAACATATTTCAACAAAATTAACTGTTGCAGAAATTAGGACTAACATACAGAGTCCAAGTTCACACCGAAAAAACGTGAATAAACTACGTTCAAAATAACAATTAATTAAAAAAATAAAAAAGGTCAACTATATATAAATTCGACGTGTTTCGTTTAACCATTCGAACGCATTCGTTCCAAGGTCAGCAAACTCGATGTGTTATAATATTATATGCCTATCGTCGTAAACTTTTCCTCTTATTATTCTCGTTTATGGCAGTTTCGTACCGTATTTCGGTGAGGAGAAAAATAAACGATTTTTTTTTTTATCTTTTATCGTTATCCGAGTTTCATTTTATTATTATAACCCAAACATTTTTTTTTCGCACAGTTTGGACCGTTTTCGTTTGAGAAAAACGTGTCACATTTTGGACCGCCGAGTCGTACACACACGTGCAGTATATTATTTTAATATCATAAAGTGTTCGTGTGTAGTATAGTGTACATACGCGTATTCGTATTATGTATATATTATACACGATACATGTGTACAATTTTATATTTAAACGTCGCGCATTAATCTCCGATGACGTTTTTTTTTTCACCGAGTTTTAAATATATATATTTATTATATTTTAATATATAATATTACGTGGTATATAATACAACTGGCGTCGCACTCCAATTATTTCGATAACGACAAGATGTTTGTTTGTCTAACGTCATTATTATACGTATATGTAAGCATTTATTCTTATATTTTTACGTTTTATATTTGGACGTTGCAGCTTCGTAAAACGCGAATGGTTCGGTCGTTTACTCTGCCGTTGGACCGCTCCCGTGATTAGAACGGGGCACCTAAATTAAAATGGCCATTTTCACATTACGATTACATAATACGATGTCACAGGAAATATTAAATCTCTCGATCTATTCTGTAACGATACCACAGACAAACCGCAATCGATAAGCCGAAAAAAAATCGATTTTCCACGTGTTTAACGTACGCGCGAACATTTTTTTCGTACGTCGAACGTGTATACGTGAATTTTTTTTTCTTGTCCCGTTCGACATATTTCACAGTAATAAAATATGTGTGTTTAATAATATCATTACATAAAATATGTACACCGGCTACAGAACAGTATCATGGCAATCGGTGCGCTAAGCTCCTCCTCGAAGGTTCGAACATCGCGCGCAGCTGTGCACTCGACAGACGTATAATATATGTTTTGGGTGGTTATATAGGTGTATACTTATATTGCTTTGCATATAGTAGTACACTTTTCGAGTACGTAGTGCGTTATCTCTTGTGTAAATACGATGCGTGTTCTATACCTTTACTTGTATTATAATATATAAGATTATATTATATTCGAGTCGTCCATTGTAAAACCGAGGGGGACCTATACCTATCTCTGTCTATATATAATATTGATGTACCCATATTATATACGTGAAATCTGCGTTCGAGCTCTGTATATATATATATATATATATAATAATGACTTGTACAGTTATACTATCGCTTGTCGATTCCGGATATATATCTACCTACCGTAGCTTAAATAGTGTTGTTGAGTGATCTACAAACACCACACTCCCTTGCCGACAAAAATCAAACAGCGACAGAACTGGCACACCACAGCGAGTTGTACTTAATACGATATTGTACGTCGTTTAAATATTGTTCGTGCAAAGCGTCGAAACCAGCGTAATATAATTTCATTATTGGTATATTATTATAATCTGCAATGCGGTATAGTTTACCTATGGTCAGGTTAGGACGATTAGGCGGACTGCAATACGAGGTCTGATGTTGTATCGACTGATCGCCTACCCACACCTAAGTATATTATATTTTCAATCCATAACATAATATTATTATAATATATCTTTGACGGGCACGATTTCAAATTTGACATGGAGGAGTCAGAAAAATAAAAACAGACCTGTGGATACCTTGTTCCCATCACATCATATTAGAACAACGACATGTCCTCGCTAAATAATAATTCACACATAGAATTTACGAAAGAGCAGATTGTAGTATATTTAAGTAATTTTCAATGTAGCTACCAAATTGTGTCCTTGTCGAATGCATGTGTTTTTTTTCAAATCGTTTTTTTCTATCTTATAATATACTTGTTGAATATTACTTTGACAGAGTATACTTATATTATTCGATATTTATCAACATTTAGGTATAACATAAAAAATTATGCTTCGAATACAAAAACGTTATCGTTTGTTCGCAATTTTTTCATTTATTTAATATATATCCATAAATTATTGGATTTTCTTAAGGTTAGATTAGAATATTTTTCATGTACCTTGCTCGGGAACGAAAACTTTGATTTCATTATTATTGATGGAATTGTTCGATATTACAACTTATAAGGTAGTTACATAAAGTTATATACAGTTACATAAAAACGTACGAAATAAGAGCAATAATATCTATTATTTTAATACAATATTCAATTATTGCGTCAGCTTTTTTATACACAAAACTCACATAATAAGCATAAATGTTATAATAACAGTCGGTGTTAAATGTTCGAACACATCATATTTAGATTAGTTTAATAGTACTTATCTAATATCTATTTTAATAATATTTTCACCTGAGGGTTAATATAGGAAAAATATCGGTTTCGAGATGCGCTAAATATTGTAATGTCAGACTTTGTTTGATGTAAACACAATCCAGTTTATCAATTGGTATTAAAATATGTATTATATTATATTTTTGCTATGTAAATAAGAGAAAAAAATGCATCAATTAATTCCTTAGTGTTTTCGTTAACGTATATGAATACGAAATGTACTTAAAATATCGTAATTTTTTTTTATTGAAAAACACAATGTCAAGTGAATTATTCTGTCGCTAGAAATAAAAAAATAAACACTTTATTTGTTCCGGAAACGTGTTAAAAAGGAACAAACACATTAATCAATATCCGTGTAATAGATAATGTACAGTATATTCAATTTATTTTGTTGTTTTCACATTCGACAATACCTATGTATTAAGATTCGAATGAAAAGTAGCCGTACATAATTTGATGTATTATCAAATAAACAAATATGTTTATTAGATATGCTAAATACATATTTTTTTATGCTTGTAGATGTACACTATATGAGAAAATAAATATAGGTACACAATTTTATTGATTTAAATTTTAATTAAAAATATGAATTATTTCATTTTAATATAATGTTTATCATTAACCTCAATTTGACATGAAATAATATTTTAATATATATTATATTTATAGAGCTTTTATTGTATCCCATTCCCCCCCTCCGTATTTTACGGGTTGTGTCGTATTTAAATCAAGCATCCAAATGTCCCGACAAATTGTTCCAAACAACACTTTTGTCCTGTATTTATTGAATCATCCATCCCGTATATATACGTTATTCTTTAGATTAAAATTTTTTTTTATCAATTTTAAATGAGAATATCTTAGTAAAATAACTTTGTCTTTATAATATATTTAATATTTTATTTGGGTTGAATATTGAGGAAACCTTCTCAAATTCTTCTTTTTTTAAATCTATTGTTATATATATATATATATATATATATATATATATTATTTTAGTAACTATTTGATTAAAAATGTTATTTTTATTATCAAATTAGCATAAGGAAAGTCATTTAATGATTTGATTTAATTATATTCATTTCAAACATTAAACGTCGTTTTAAATTTATTTAAGAAGACTTAAGTATACCTACCTTATAAGTCTGAGGGAAAAAGAATGTTACTTCGAGGTCAAAAATAAATTGTATTTAGATATTATATAAAAATGTCATTTAATGTCCTTTTCTATTTTTTAATTATATTAACACGTTATGTTTATTTAGCATTAAATCATTTTTAGTTGTGTAGTATATATATTGTATATATATATAATATTAATAAGTATTAAGATGAATTGAATAATATTGGGTAATAAGTTTTGAGCTTATGACTAGTTTTAAGTTCAATGTCCTTACCACCACCCCAGTTGCCACCAATATAAATAATAAGTATAATTTGAAATGTTCCCTATTAAAAAAAGTAAAACTAGAATAAAATGCTTTTATAAATTGTTTGAAATAAAAATATAACAATCAGATTATCATAATGTAATGCCATCGACGCATTAAATTTGTTTTTAATGGTGTAATTAATTATTTTAATTTATGACGTGACTATTATTTATTATTTAATATACTTTATGTAAATAGTAATTATTGCAAAATATTAAGTAATTTAAAAAGAGAAAATAGTGTTCCTGTCACTTAAAATTGATTTACATAAAACTCAATGGACTTGGTATATAGGATATATATATATATACGCTGTAGAATTTGTCAGTGCAGAATTATGTATTAAATGTAAATGAGTTATTTTCGTATTGAATTTAAATTAAATAAACTATTATGTACAAACGATGAAATGGACTTTTCAGCTACGGTAAAAAGTAATAACTTCACTTCAATGAAAAAAAAATCGTCTCGTTTAAAAACACAAATTTGCATTCAGCATAGTACCTTTATATACCCGCTTTTACGCGTCTCATTTGGACGGTCTCGACCATAGTTCTGTGCAAAACTCTACTACGTGTTATGAATAATAAATTTAACTATGTTGCAGGTGACCGAATAATCTTCACATAGCTAGTGTAAAAGCAGTGAATGTCAAGTAATTTGGATTTTCAGTTTTGAAAATAAATTTCCTTATCCGTTTAACGTAATATATTAATATTATAAGAATATATAGGTTATATCGATTGAATTTAATAATGATCAGTACAATGAAGTCCTCAAGTCTTAACTATTAGTGCGTTTAACAAATTTAACTTAACGGATCGATATCAGTGGTGGGCGCTTATTTTACGTTTTACATATAATAAATTATTATATTATAAAGATGATAGGTAACTGATGTAGGGCATAATATAAATATAAATACACCTATTAATAATAGTATAATGTAGTGTTGACATAATAACGGCTACCAATGTTAATATATTATAAATTAGTATACATACCATTACAACTATATCATTCATACTATATAAGAATTAATAATAACGACGTCGGACGGAGTTAGATGAAATTATATCAGAACAATTTATTGTATTAATCCATTTTCATAAAATTAATTACATTTAAACGCTTTAATAATATAATATAAGAACTTGTTGGTTTGTAATTCGAGATCAGACTATTATGTACGATAATATTATGTTCTCGTGTATATACAGTACACGTATACGCGTCAATGCCTTTAAACTATAGAACATAATTAATATTATATTATTATTATAATTATTTATTAGCTATTTCTTTATTGACGAAAAAACTTCATTTACAAAACAAATTCTAAAAATTTATATAAAATATGTAATATATAAAAATTACAATCAAATCCATAGGTAACTAGTACAAATAATGTTAAAATACACTTTCCATTAATATTATAATTAGACGTTCTGATCCATATTTACTTCACTTACCACCCCTCTGGGGGTTTCGTCCCTGCGATCTAAGGGTTTCTCCTTTTGCATCTTGAAATTTAATATTGGTAATTTAAAATATTTAAAAATATAATACGTGGAAAATAAAATATATAAAACTTTTGAATATTTTAGGAAGATACATAGATTGAATAAAATATAAGGTACAGGTATAAGAGTAACGTCTACTATAAAAAATAAGTAGGTATTAAGTTGAATATAATTTAAATTGAATTAGTTAGTATTTATAATATAATCTGGTATAATCTTCTCCTCAAAAAAATATTATACAAAATATTATATAACTTCCCATCAATGTTTGGGAGTGCATAAGATAGTTGTTTACTAATGAACGAGCGCATTGTTTATAGTTTATACCATTTTATTATATTAGATTAATTGTGAACAATTTGTATTTTGAATAAAAAAAAATCAATAATACTTGGCGCATTGTACATGACTGGATACGTAGGTAAAATATATTGTTGTGCATCATGTGAATTCTAAATAATAAGATAGATTAAATCTTAAGAGGTGACTGGTGGAGGAGATCACAAAATCACTACCGTTTAAATATATAGGTACTCTAGACATTCATTTTTTTCGATTAAAATTTTCACCGAGATATAAGAATCGAGAAAGGTCTCCCGAAATAAATTTTCGTTATGTCTGACAAAAAAAACATATACATAAACATAAACATATACACTAATACAAGGAAATTGAAATATTATGACTTCTTCGTAAATAATTATACATAATATATATATATATATATATATATAGGTACGATGATAGGAAACGGTTTTTGCGGACGGAAAAAAATAATTCGTATATAATTCGTCGTTTATATAACTCGTTTCTTGTTGGTTTTTTTTTATATTTTTGTCAAAAATAAAAACCGCATAAAAATATACGCATTATTAATGGGTGCAGCACATACGTTTGGACGTTGAACGCTACAAGTTTGGGCACGATAACGAGTACACAACACGTTTGGGCTCTTACTGCAGATAATACAAAGTATATTATATAATATTATATAGGTACCTAACTATAATATTGTCGGTGCCTAAGTAAACACAACGCACATTTTAATGTATGTTCGTAAGTATATTTATACATATGTACCGTAATAAATTATTATAATATTATTATATTCTGTTTACGGAGCACTTGAAAACATATTATTTTAATGCGAGTCGAAATGATATACATAATATTCGTATTTATTCATACTTAAGCCACTATGGACACACATATATATATATATTCGATACTTGCGATTTAATCATTTATAAATACAAATAGATAGTGGTAAACGATTCAAAAATCCTCCAACTGTATTTGAGTGACGGGCTGTCGGCCGGTTCCCCTCCGCCATTCTGCAAACATCACTGCACTCGGGCCGAAGGCCAACTTTGCGAAAAAAACCGACGGGGATGTAACAGGCTTTTATTATTGCGGACATAATCATGACTTAAATTAATATTATATTATCCATTAGTACAAAAAAAAAAAAAAAAAATCAATTGACGAATATGAGATAGGTATATCGTGTTAAATACGCGGCGGCGTGCAGTTCAATTGAAAAGCCAGATTTTTTTTTTTAATTTTCAGTTATGTAGTAGACCATACTGTAAAACAAAATGTGAATAAAATATATAATTAAAGTCAGTCGATACGGATGTGCGGGGAAGGATCCACGTAGCTGTTTGAGTAGTTGATTTTTTTTTTGACTTTTGGTTATTAAAACTTAACGACGTACTACCATTATAAAATTTAACAATCAGATGAAATATTTAAGATATATTAAAAATAGGTACCTATACTGTGTTGTTTTAGGGCTGGAAAATGGCGTTCTTACTCCTAACTAGGGGTCCCGTTTCAACGTGTGATTCGTAATTTAATACAGTGATATCTCAACTAACGGATACCTCCTAATAGCGGGCACCTCCAAAACAGCGGTCGGTTTATTTTTCGGGAACAAACTACAAACTAAAGCCTCTGAACAGCGGACAAAATTTCAGCGACCCAGAGTATCCACAATATCTAAAGGTTTCGCTGTATTATATATTATTCTACGTACATCGTCAACAGTCGAACACTTTCTGGTATACCACATCGGTTAGACCGCTGCTCAACATTTCATATTATATTTATGTACACGAGTAAGTGTGCGCGTACAGATAATACCGTTTTGAGCGTCATCGGTGACACAGTGTCCTTGTTCTCCACTCGTGCGCAGTATAACTATCAATCAATAACCACTCATCATAATCACAATAATAGTAATGATATTTATCACCTGTATAATACTATAATCTTAGATCATATACAATGAATAGAGCCGCTGCCTAAATATTTGAATCCTACATACTTAGGGGAATTGGGATAAATGTGCATGCGTGCAATTTATACCAGTGTCGCCAGAATAAAAAAGTTGAATGTTCAGAAAATGATCATAGATTTTGTTCGTTCTGTTCGTATTGTAAAAAAAATGTTCGTACCTTAACATTCTTTATTATAACTGTCTTTATTGTTTTAATATAAATAAGTTGTATTTTTATTTTGTATTATGATGTAAGATTATAATACGCGTGATAAATATGCGACGAGTACTGACGCGCATGCGCAATAAAAGCCATTCCCCTAGCGACTCGTCGATAACGATGTCTTCAAACACGTAGTACACATTGATATTGTCATGGCTCCATCCATAGTATATGATCTAAGACTATAATATACACAAGTGGAGCCCATCTAAATAATATTTCCTCGACGATTGCGTCGTTTTTGGCTGACTTTATAAAGTGACACTCTCTCTCTCTCTATATATATATATATATATATATACCATATAATAGAAATACTAGCTAATATATTACAAACGTCTCAGACAGCCAAACAATGTAAAACGATAGGAAAACGGCCGATTCATCTACTTGTGTAAAGGATTTTTTTTTAAAGCTGTACACATTATTGTATAATTTAAAGGATACAACACCTATTCATATATAGTAATCGGCTTGCGTATTTAATAATAATAATGATAATAATATTATGTAACTCCCGTAGGATAACGTTATAATACATAAATATATTATTATTCCCGTGTCGTATATGTAGGTACCTACTACCTATAGACAACATTACATTACACGTACGCGCGTCGTTAAAAACGGGTTGTTGGTCGTAATCGGTTTTTAACGTTTCCACTCGATCCGCCGTCGCCGTTGCCGACTGACCAGTATGGTAAAGATACAGGAAGAATATTATAAACGCATCAGGAAATTAATACGACGGCCGCGGCGATCTCGTAATGTGTTTCACGTATATAAACCGTGTCGCAACACGGCGGTGGCGCGTTATTATTATTATTATTATTAATAATAAAAACAGTCGTACGTTTTTGATATAAAATTATTATTATTGTATACCTACGTATATGGTATATACGCGCTACATGTGGATAACATACACGGCAAATATTATACACCTACGTATATATTATGTGGTTCTGACAGCGGCTTCAAATGCAGGCACACGGTGTTATTGTCATGATTTTATTTATTTACAATTTATATGCCTATAGTATAATATATAATAATATGCCACACAGTCACCGGATGCTTTCGTTTTCGTCAAAAATCGAAACGGCGACGTGCGTAGACATACCCAGTAAGAAGTAGGCGCTAGACATTATATTATTATGGTGATGATGGTGCCTTGACGCATTATGACGCGGCGTGTATAACATATTATAACACACGTTGTACACTTATTTTTCGTTATTAGATTTGAAAATATGTAACGGAAGAAAAAAAATTGTTCCCGCGCCGTGAAACAACCTATGTGGTTATGTTTTATTAAACACGACCATTATATTATTATATTATTATCATTACGTTCCGTACAGTGACGACTTGCAGTCCCGCCGTCACGTCACAAATGATTCCCGTGATCGTTGTTCATATTTTTATACCGCACAAATTATAGTGATTTTTTTTCTCTCAAACGCGCTTATTATTCCGTTAATTTTAGTAGTGTTTGAAAAGAAGAAAAAACGATTTTTCATACGTTTTGTAATTTAACTCTTAATAGGACGTCGCATCCGCATCATGCATTGTTTCCGTCTTACAAACGCATAGGTATCATAAGTAGCAAATTGTGCGTTTCGAATAATCCATTTAACTTTGATACAATTTCCTGTGGAACAACGACATAAGTGAAAATTTAATTGTTCTTCAGAAAACTTAATTTAAAATTTTTGTTTAATAGTTTTTATTATTTAGGACAGAAGAAATAGTCTAAAAAGAATAAACGGTTATTTTTATAAAGGAAAATTTAGTCTAGATTTAGATAGATTTATCGGTTTTGGCAAAACATATAAACTACAGCTCAAAATTAATAAAAAAAAATTGCGATTATGTCATTGTTCTTCTGGAAAATGCCAATTTTTTTGTATTTTTCTTTCACTTGCGTCGTTGTTGCACCAGGATCACAAATAACAATTATGTCGTTATAGAAATAAAAATGAAACACCAACGCTTGGTAGACGAATCAATTGATAACAACGTCATTGTTTTCCTGAATATGTTATTAAAAACCGGTAATTTCAACAACGACGAAACTTCCCTCCAGCGGTCAATAATAGGTATTATACTTATGTCATTGTTTCATTTGATAAAATGAAATGTTATCATACTTATGTCAAAAAATCAAAAATTTGCACTTGTGTCATTGTTCTACCAGAAAAGCAATATGTTTAATATTAGAATGAATTAACCTGTTATCAAATTTAGATGTAAGAATATTATCTATTGAATATCGTAGGTTTTTATCATATGTTAATTTTAAAGCGAGTTATGATAATTTTAATAACTGTAAGTTGTTTGAACAATATAAAGTACTCATAACTCACTTTAAAATTAAAATATAATAAAAAATGGATTATTTTAAACGTACAATTTGCCATGTTGAGCTGTAACATGATATATGTGTGTGTATGTATGTATTTAATAATACTGATGACTGTAGCTAATTACATTAATATGATCGGGTCCGTCTTAATTTGTAATACACGGTAGTTCTCTACGAACATTATTCAAGTGAACGCCGTGTAGCTACTAGACAGGCCTAGTCGTAAGTACGTAAATTTCGTTAATATCCATTTAATAATATAATTATAATATACCTGATTCCTAACAAATGAAGTTACTTATTTACGATCTATCTACCCCCTTGCTACGGTTATTATATCTATAGAATCCAACGAGTCTCACTGGATATCGTATATTTAACTGGTCACCCCATGGCCACGTTACAATGCGTTTGTAAGACGGAGACTACACACGTTCTCTTAACACAACGTACATTTGCAAAAAATCGACATTTCATATTATTGTTTTTTTTTAGTGATTTATTTTTTTAAGATTTTGCCATCAATAAGATATATTTTCAACAAGCTTACACATAATAAATAATCACAACCTAACCTAATTCTGGGAAGAATTTTCAACCGGCTGTTCGTTTGAACTTTAAACGCACATAAACAATTATAACTATACGCGCAATTGGTCGTTTATATTCTATATTTTTATTGCTTCAACATGTGTGTGTCGTACGGGAGTGCTCTGCGTTGAAAATCTCACCTTGTTTGTTTTTTTTATCTGCTGCAGCCCCGCAGGCACCATATTATTATAAACAATATTATATGCACATGGTGATGGACTGTGTACGAGTGATACGCTTTTTATTATGCACATATAGTATGTATACCTGCGCTGTGCAGGGGACCCGAAAGAGTTTGTCTTTGGTCCGGTCAATATTTTAATGCCGTTTAATTCGCACAAATCAAAAGAAAATAACACTCACGCGCAGTTATGCATGTTACGACACAGTATACACATATTATATAGACGTTTTCGTATAAACGAGACGTCCACTCGTCGTATTATAAATAATTGAGATAAGACGATACCGAGAATAGTACAGTGTATAAATTGCGTATAAAAAAAAAAGAACGAAACGTTTTCGTTATTTTCAAACGTTAACATCGTATCTGGTCTCATTCCGACCGACGATGGTCGTTTAAAACGAATTCCGGGAAGTATGATATTATTGTACGCTGTATACTTTTCGGTCTTGGGAATTGCATATGCGTTAGAAATTACGCAGTCGGTGCCTACATAGGTACTAAAATAAACGTCCACGTAACAATATTATACATTATAATATATATTATGTTATTAGGATACAGTTCGGTTCACTACCGCCCGAGAACACACGACGTAACCTTTTTTTTTCCTACCCAAAATATCATAATAAATTATTATTGTTGTTGTTGTATACGTGGCATACCCATTATAATATTGTATGCCGACCGAGCATTGCATTGTCCCGCGTGCGGAATGTCTGGGGGAAAATTAAGCAACTGTGGCGTGGGTATCTAATTAAGTTACAGGTAAAAAAAAAAAAGAGAGAAGTATATATAAAAAAAAAAAAAACCAAGAACCTTCGCGGCGCACGATCCGGGTATCCGACGGGGGGTTTGATTTTTTTTCAGCAGAAACCCATAAGAGTTATGTCTTTTTACCCAGACATCATCACCGGGGCCGCATAACTCACGCGGTTAACATGCAATATTATTAATTAGTATCCATCATTACGGTTCGCGCATCATTGTTGTCGTGAAAATTCCTCAGACACCGTTTACGGTGTAAATACATTATACTATTCGATCGCCTATTACATCGAAGGCAATAATATTAATGTTGCCGTATAGACGTATTAATCCTACGGATATCAAAACGGGGAAAATCGAGTAGTTCGAATCGGTGGGTGACTCCGCGAACCGCCGTCTTTTTGTCACCTCCGTTTCCCGGGCTAGCCATAACTTTAACGCCACCGCGTCGTGACGGACGTGATGATAATATGGCGGGCGACAGAATAGTGAATTACATTAGACGAAAGAAAAATTCCGTCTTAAACGAATTTCCGGATCGAGAGGCGCAGTCGCACTTCCGGCTTAGCTCGTCGCCGCCGAGTTCTCCACCCGACCTCACGCGCTCGCGCTCGCCTTTGCGGGGGACACGACCGCCATGACGGATGCGACTTGAGGTCGACGACCGTGTGTCTTTATGCGCACCATAAAGCGATGGTACACCGACGCCGCCTTCGCGCATTATTAAAATTACTATCAACATCAACGTGGTTATTAGAGGTATATAAATAGAGCTCGCGCGACTGTCCCGCGATATTATATTATATATGTTGTACGCACACAAAGTCATCTTGCATTATATTATTACTATTGTAGTGTATTTGTTTTTCCATCATAATCCGATCATCGTAGTATTTGTTACTATACTATACAGTTAGATGTCTGTAAACGCCAACGGAGTACGCGCACCATAAACGACGACGACGACGACACAGTGACATCGCGTCGGCCGACAATAAACGCTCTGTATATAATATATACACATGTATAAAAACGTGTACGACGCATGTGCTCTTCGTAATAACCACACACGCACACACACGCACACACACACCACATATATACACGTCGTCGCCTTGTCCCGCGAGGTGCAGCCCATACAGTGAACATATGTCCAACAGACGCACAGACACTATTTCCGGACCCGCCGTCGAAGTGGCAAGTGCTCCTCGGTCGGAGGTATAGTTTTTATTTTTTTTTTCCACCAGACCACACCAGATTTATATAAATTAATTTAGACCCGAGACGAAGCATAAAAGAAAAAAAAAATTTCTAATACGAAATGTATCGTGATAATGTTATTATAAATATATTATTATTATTAATTTCAGTGTAAACAAGTTGTATTTTTAGATCGAACAAAAAATTGACGGTGCAGCGATTGCAAAATAAAATTTGACAATAATGCTAAATATATAATATGTTTGATATAATTTATTATTATTTTAATTTTTGTTTTATTAGTGACGAATATCTCAACGTATATTTTTGAGAAATGCCCAACACACGCACACAAAACAACACTCGATGCGAACATGTATTTTAACATCATATTAGGGATACTAATATTCGTTATGCAATGGTCGTCTCGTGTTAGAATACCTCAAAGCACTTATGTCTATATAATAATTGTTCGTCTGACCGACTCTCACATTGACGACGCATGGAAAAGTAATAGAATTATACCTAATAGTTTAGCCGAGCCATACCCAATTACAAAATATTTTAGTACTATGGCAACTATTGCAAATTTCGAGATTTTTTTTCGAAACAAGAAATAAACAAATGTCGTCTCGATCAATAACAATATCATATGATATAGTCCCCATCTTGTTTGGAATCTTTTAAAATTTCATCGCCACCGATAATCTGACCGAGTATTGTTCGTCCGTCGGTATGCCATATTACATACTATGCACTTCACGCACATAATCGTTGTCAGTATTTTCAAAAGACGTGCAAATATCGATTTATCATGTGCATAAGTACATCTGGTCGACAAATCCTCGTCAGCTACGGCTTAATGATAAGTAGAGTACGGATTTTGATAAACTAAAAAACTAAGGTAAAAACATTTAAAACAAGGCAATAAAACTCTAAAAATCTTTTGAAATAGCATAATAAAAGAACTATAAAATAGGTTTTAAAACAATTTTTTTATTATTAATATCATGTTTATACTAGTTCGTTAATGTTGCTATGATTTTTCTTTCAATGGTTAATCAGTATATTTATTAAACTGCTTTAGATAATTTATAAAATTTAATTAAATAATAGTATTAATATAGTTTAGCCATACCCCATACCCATTAACAACTCAGATGTTGTGTTGTACAATCAAAGATTTTTTTTAAGTTTTCAAATAAAAATCTTTGTTAACCATCAGACAATTTATGTTTATATATATTTTGAAAAACTACGTTCTACGTCAACTAGTAGAGACAAATGTATGATGACCTAATTCATCACATTTTAAATATTAAGACAGTTCTTGTCTTAATGGTTCTATGGCCCTTACTATACTTAATATTATTGTAAGAATTTTAAATCCTGAATTTTTTTCTAGCACATCCCAAAGTTTTTTCCTGTTTTTGTATGATTAAAGTTTTAAAATTGTATGCTGAGTATTTCATATTTTTTAAAACGTATTTTGGAAAAATCAATAACATAAATATTTACATTTTTTATTACATAAAAATCCATGCATTAATATCTGATGTGTACATCTATGGACTATAATATTATAACATCGTGATTCATCGACATCATTATTAATATTTCCATACAACACGAGTAAAAGTACATTTTTAAGTACCTAGGTATAATATACTGATAAGTGTCGTTGTTTAATTTTCCGGCGATGACATGGAGTTCATCAAAATGACAATACAAGTTCGCGGGTACGATATCTGCTCTATCGATTTCAACGCAGGTTTCGAACAAAGATTAAAATATTTAATACATTTTGAACGGTTTATTTTTTCTCCAAAACGCGCGATTTAATAACCGTTTATCACAAATGACTTGTATATAATATGATGGAGATATGCACATAATATAAAAAAATATTTACGATGTACAACACGTCCCTAGCCCAATCAGCGGACCACCCGAACAGTAGCTTATACCCACGCTTGAGAAATATCATCCTATATTTTAAAATTATTTAATCGATATTCAAATTTGAAAAAATGTACTTTGGTTTATTTTTTTTATAGTTATCCAATCCGGCCACCACAAAAAAACTTAATAAAAATTATGAAAATAGTTTTTTAATTTTTTTTTTACATCTGTGCGTTTTGCTTGAATACTAAAAAACGTTACTAATTTTTACGAAACACAGACTTAACGAAAATAAACATAAAATATATCTTATTTATTTTTGTGTACTTGAATTAGAATTAACTATTTAAGAACTATTAGTTGGACTATATACAATTAAAAAATGTGCACAGAAATCAAAAAAAGTGTTATAGGTATAATTAGTTTAACTCAATAGATCTATTATTATTATTATTATTATATAAAATAAATTATATTTCATAGATAATAATATAATATTATGCAAAAAGACTTAAAGTTAACGATTTTATTGATAAAAAAAAAGTAAATTATACATACTTGTTAACTATTATAAATATATAAACAAATTATTATAATTACCATTTATCATTATTAATAATTATTATTATAGTATTATAGGGGCTTTGTATAAATACATTTCTGTAATATTAAAATAATTTTGTATAAGACAGGATTAAGAGAGTTTCAGGTGGATTATTGTGTAAGCTATTAATCTCCATCTAATATATTTGAAAACATTTATTCTGTCACTGTAATATTAAAAATATGATTATATTTGAGACAGAATATAATTAAAATTACATATTAGTTTAGAACAGTGGAAAATTATGAATTATATAACAATATTAATATGTAAATTAGTATACATAAAGGTAAGTAAAATATTTTTTGCATGTGAAAATAATAAATATTAACATCATCCTATTTGCGATTACTTGACAGAATAAAACTGTAGAAACTGTAGTTCACCTTTAAAAGCTTTATTCAATAGTTGATCTGTAGTTATTATATTACATACATTTTGAGTATTCTGTGACGTGGAATGTTCTGTAATCTGTTGTTTATATGGTGTTGTAATATACGTGTGTCATAATTCATAAATACCAAAGCTATGAACTAGGTTAAGAAAACATGCTAGTTGTACAAAATTTTGTATTAAGTCTTAGTCAGTAAGTTTTAGTAGATGTAATAACATAGAACTAGGTTAAACTGTAATATATTAGAGATAGGAATATATAAGAAAAGACGCTCTTCAGCAGTGGTCGCATCACGCTGGACAAATTGCAATAGTATTCTATGTTAATTGTGTGTATTTATAAGTGTACGTCGGAAGCGATCGGCGTATACGACAATGGGTAAGTTGAAAATCATTACTGCTAGTATTATTTTGGCTTCGTTACATAGATTATTTTAGCCAGATTTTACACAGTAAAACATTTAATTTTTAAAACTAATCGCAATGTAAGAAATATAATACATTTATTAAATAAGTTGATGTACTTAATTATTTATGATTTTGATTTTTGTAAGAAAATCTATAATTTTGTTGCTGTTTTCTTAATTTATATAATTTAGTACTGATAGCTATTAGTTTGTATATTTTAATACTCTACGCGAATTATTGTATTATGCGTTATATGTGGTTTAGTTGATTTGACATTTATTGCGCCTGAGTGTAGAATCTTTGTTGATTATGAATGTATGGGTTAAAATGGGAGTGCCCGATTGTTGCTACGGTGATTTCCTGTAGTCATTTTAAATTTTGTAGAAAATATTTCTAATATTTTATGTTTTTGTTTAATTTAACTTAATTACTAGTGTTTTTCTTATATTCTTAATGCTCAAATACCATCTGGAGTACTTATCAGTGTAGCCTCACCCAAACAGCGCGTACTTTACGCCTTTATAAGCACAACAGTTAATTCGTTTCAAGATTGAACAGTCTTACACAATTACTCTCCAAATTTTATTTTTCTTTCCATGACAAACAATGTTTAAATCCTTATCACCCGTCGTGATGGTTAAATGTAGTTGACGGTACACAAACCTATATTTTTTTAAAATTTTATTGGAACGAGTTTTCATGTACGGAGTTTTAAAAACTTTTGTGATTTTTTTATGAGTAAAGTGTTGAATAAGAATAGTACAGGTACTTATTAAAAACTATTCATATCATTAAAAATGCAATGATAATATGCTCACATAAAACAATTATTTTCACTGCTAATAGTATGTCAAATGCATGTAAGATTTTATAATCACATTATGACACATTCGATTACTGTTATCTTACTATTAAATAGTAAGATTAACCTATAACAATAAATAACGGGCCGATTGTCGTGCGCGGATAACTGTCATCCTTAATATATAAATGCTCAATATTGACGAAAGGCACGATCGGTGTCGCGTACGACCACGAATTATAGGATAGCGACTCGTACTCGTATACAATCGTGAGAAGTAACGGTGTAAAGTAAAACGTTTGGCCTTATTCTGTATGCTGCCAAGAAGGCCGAACGATCAAAAAAGGATTTGTTCTCCGGCAACGAAATTGGCTCTGGAAGGATAGACCCTTTGGTCGACATGATGATTTCCGTGCCATCCTTTTGTCAGTGAGCGTGCACTATCGAAATTTTGAACAACCTTCAGTCCCTGTAGATGTAGGTGCCGCCGAGTTCTGCGACTCGCGAGCGACGACTGACTTTCCTTTTGCGATCAATGCGTTTTTATTTTATTCGTATTACTTACATACTCCTATTGCAAACTCCACAGCAGCTTAAGATCAGGTATGGTTCATACAAAAGTTGTATTGTACCTATGCTGTATTTTTTTAGTTTTTGAATACACGACTTCGAGAACTATCCATATATCAAGACTCTAGAGGGAGATAATTACGTAATATTATCGCCATCTGTGTTCACATCCTTATTAGTGTCTAATATAGATATAGGTGCCTATTATAATAATAACTTATATAGTCCTTTAGTTTATTACATTTATGAAATTATACAATAATAGGGGTTTGTGAAGAGTTGAAATAAACACACATTTTTATATTGATTCGTATATTCGAATTACACAATAAAATACTATAAGAACAACGTCAATTGAAGTTAAGCAGAACAGTATTATTGAGTTAAGCTTTATTAAGTATTGTGCATTTTAAAGACATTATACTTATTTTATAGTAATTCTTGAACGTATACATCTTTACTTTTGGAATTCTGAAATTGGAAATTCTTGACCTAGGAATTTGTATATTTAAACTTTCATTAAACTCTACTGTTTACTATAATTAATTTGTTGAATTTACTATGGCGTGGAATTTCAAGTCATGTGTATACAAAAATCTTAATTATTTTTAGTGAGTATTTAAATTTTAACGCAAGTATAAAACAATTCATTAGTAATATATATATTATAATAATTTCAAGGTTGTATAGGCGTTATTGTGCTTAAAATTTTGGTTTAATATATTATGTCTTATAATAGTTGCAGTAGGTAATTGTTTCAATGAGAGAACAAAAAAAAAAAAAAAAATAATGACTAAAATAGGAGTTTGGTTAGCCGTTGACAGCCATGACCAAAATATTAAAGTTGCAATATAAATGTTGTCTTTTGGTGTTGATAAATTAAATTAATAAATGAATAATATTAATATTATTTCAGATTATCTGGTGCAAAAGTAGAGTGTAAGACGGATCAATTAATTTACGCTGTAGCAAGTGGAATCGTGTAGAATAAAGTTGATCGTAAAGTGTGAAAGACGGACAGCACCGCAAGTCGAACCCATAAATCTTAGCGACCGAGTTTGTGGCTTTGATGCTATTAATAATAGAGTAGTAATGATAATAATAACAATAATAAGAAATAATAATTGAGACTTCCTTTTTTACGACCATACGCGCATTACTCAAATTCGCCGACTTATATTTACACACGACCGCTATACCATTTACTATAAATTTATACATAATATTATAGTGTTGCGTCAATCCGTGATGTATTTAAGTATAATATTTCTGATTACTTAGTCACTCGCTACTGTTTGTTCTATACAATTGAATAATCTTAATAGATGCTCGAACTCGCGGCACGAAGTGGTTTTAGAAAAAAAGATGGGTTCTTTTGATTGGGAAGAATTAAATAATCCTCTATTGTCTCTCCTCGCAAATTATAGGAACGCCATTGTTGGCAGACGGGTCATCATTACTATAAAAATTACACAATATTTGTATTCGTATATTATAATATTATGCATTGGATTCAGTACTACTTGGTGGTTGAACGATTTGAATATTGATATAATGTAATGCTGAGCGTGCACAGAAGTGAGCCGAAATCACATCGACTACACGTGATCGCGGAAATTCGACTCGTCGCTCGTTTGTAAAATTATTCCAATGGACATTATTGTTCACCTATATTATTTTACATACGCGTACAATGTACATATATAATTGCGTACCTACACGTCAATATAATTGATACGATGTTGTTGTGTGGCACTCGTGCAAAGCATAATTGTTATTATATTAATCCGACATTATCGTTGTGCAGCAGATGTGTTGGGCACGGCGAGTACACGCGGCATATTATAGTGGGTAAACCAATGTATAATATTGTTCGACAAAGTATTCCGATTGGTAAGTAATAAACTAATAACCGATAAAGACGACGACGGTCATATAGTTTGTAATAATATATTTTCGCATTCGGTTTACTGGACCAAAAATAGGACAAAGGGACACAGATCGCGCATTCTAGGTACCGCGACGACGGCACATGTGAAAATCTCTACGGGAAATTCGCACGCGGACTCGATTGTGAGAATAATTCGTTCGAGTGACGGATTCATGTGTATAAAATATGTATAATATATACCGAATAGGTCCCTATAAATATTTTAGCGACAACATCCGCGGACGCTATGTCACGAATCTCATCATCACTATATATAATTATTATTATTATTATGCTCGTATTACGAACCTATATTATAATATAAATTATATTATTCCGTTTTGATGACGGGTGTCTTTTCTTTTTTTTCTTTTTATATAGTTTGTAAATCATTCGGCTATGTGCTCATAATATATAATTTACTTACATATACCTATACATATATCGTGTATGACTACACCTATTCATATGCTAAAAAGTAAAAACGTAACCGAATAAATTATACTGATTACATTGGAATAATATACATTCGGAAATATATATATATATATATATATATACAGTGTGTATACCTACATTATGCAGGTATACGGCGTATTTCGTGAAATTTGAATATTATAACCATCATCGTGTTTAAATGACTCGCCGGAGAATGCCTTTATTATAACGTATCATTTGAGTATCTATAATAAACGCCCAAAGATATTTAACTGTGAACGGTCAGGTAATAGACACACTTTAATAATATTGTATTAATACGGTGTAGTTACTATACGGGTTGGAGTTCATCATCGATGTGACGCAATATTATTCTGCTGCTGCAGTAATGGAGCACGACGACGGAAGATGAAAATAATAATGAACGCGATTCACCGCATGTAAATCAGGATTTTCAATGAAATACAGTACAGTCTTACAATATGCGACTTTGCAATGTCATACCTATACCTAATATTAGTATATAGTGACAGACGGCTAATATAATATAGGTAGATTGTGGGTTTGTTTCTGTTCATGAAAATAATACGGATTTGCATAAAATACATAATTAATAAATATAATATTTTTACAGCCGCTGGTATGCAGGTAACGCGTACGCATTGCAATATTGCAATTTGCATTATTGTCTAAATATGATTTGATGGTTATAATACTAATGGGAACCTACCTAGGCATATTATATAATAAAAAAATTATATAACAATATATAGGCAGTATAATATAATTATGTACAGAAAAAACCTCGAGTGCCGGATGAAGTAAAAATTTAGATTAAAATTTAGAATTTATGAGTATCGTAATCTTAATCCCTTCTTGTCAATAAAGTATATATTAATAATACATATGGTAACTGCTCCTCAATGTTGACTATGAATGCAATTAAGGTAAATATTTAAATTTCCTCGTCAAATACTGTTATCGAGTATTAATAGTAATAGCAAATAATATGTCTAGTAGCTTTTTTTTATCTATATAAACGTTAGTTATGAGAATTATATATGAATGCGTCGGTACACACTTGCCTATCTTTGTTTTTTTAAACGTAAGAAATCATCGGATATAACCTTCAACCACTTTGACGTAATACTTTTGAAACGTGTAAAAATACTTCAGGTGCACGCAATTTGTGTTCAAAATAAGCAACAGGTAGCTGTTAAATATAAACGAATTGTTTATATAACAAGTATATACACAGTGATTATTTTGAAGATAACCACTAATTGTCTTTATAAATTCTAACGTTTTTGGAAATTTTTTTTATAATTTTAAGTTATTATAAAATAGCATTTTTAGCTATTTTTTGATCGTTATCATTTTATTAGCTTATCGTTTTTTTTTTTTTTAATGACAATATCATATACATTTTCAATTTCGTAGTGTTCCGAAGCAGAATATTTTTCAGAGAATTTTAATGCATATTATATTAATCGCGTATAATGATATATACTCTGCATGGTTTGGGCAATCCAAATAGTGAATTAATATTGTGCGGGTTATCCTTGAGCCACTCCACTCTGCTTATCTATATTTTGTGTACAAATTATGGCTTAAAAAATTTAAAAAAAAAACGATAACGAATTTATTTGGCCAAAACGGGCACCACCGGTCGCAGCTTGTAAACAGCGCTGCAGTACATTTCGATTCCCGCGCAGTATTTATCCAACGTACTATACCTATTCTCTGTTCAGCGAGAGAATACGCCGATTCTACGCATTCCCCGCGTCTCTGTGCCATCGAAACTGCAGGTCCCCCTATGGCCGTGAGGTGCCGCGCAGAAAAACCGTCGGTTTTCGTCGATACGCGACTTGTTCTCTGGCTGAACTGAGTATAATATGTTGGTTTTAAAACGACATCAGAGCTGATGATCGCTCAAGACGATGGGGCCATATCATCTATCTATTATTATTATTATTATTATTGTGACGTCCATTCCTCGAGGAGGCGCGTTCGGTTAGAACGCGGCCCCGACACCACCGGCACTTTACGCGGTGTACTCACCATATAATGCCCACCGACACATATTATAGGAATAGTGCGGCTTAATATTTCGATGTACGACTCGAAACATGGTGACGGACCACCCCCTCCCCCCCCGGGTTCGAGGCCGTTCCGGGAACGCGACAAGTGCGTCGCACGTTTGTTGCTCGCCCATAATAATAAACGGTGGCGGCGGAGGACGGGTTTTTTTCGGGACGCGCGATACTGTTTTCGTTTTTCGTCTGCCCGCGGCATGCGGGTGGCAGGGGCGCGTCTCCGAGTGTACGGGAATCCGGAATACTTTTGTGAGCGGGTGGCAGGTGGGTGGAGTTTCGTCTGGGTCCTGTCATGGCAGTGGTACGTGTGTGTGTGTGTGCGCGCGCGAGTTGTACAGTGGGTATATTATATTATATATGAGCGCGTCGTGTGCGTGTAAATAAAAATATAATATCGTCGTTAACGTTATTAACACGACGCCGCGGGTGAGTAGGTGTACGTTTTGCTCTCAATCGGCCTTTCTCTATTTCTATTTCTCTCTCCTCACGCTCTGTCGCTCTGTCTCACATCAATGTCTCTCTCTCATTCTGTTTCGCTGCGGTCCACGCTGCACATCGGTTCCGACGAAAACCGGCTTGTCGTCAGCCCCCCCCCCCACACACACACACACACACACGCGCGCACACACACCACCCGCACGAAGGGCTGCCCATCATAATATTATTTATAATATATGTGGTACATCACGACGCGGAGATCGGGGCTGAAATCGTATTTTGATTTTTGTGATATTTGTGCACTCGTCGTCATCAAATTCTGATTAATTATTAAATTATAATATTATATACGTTCTAAATCCGGTCAAACCGACCGACACTCGATAGCGTTTGTTGTTTTTGTTGTTATTGTTGCGCAACCGCGATTCTGAGCACACCACTCGACTCGACTGCAGTTCCAGACAAAAGAACGTAATAATAATATTACAATACGCACGACGTGGGTCGAAGAGACTGTGGATATGTGATGTGTGTGTGAAATTCTATTTTCGCGTCAAATGTCTTTTCGGGGATTACTAAACAATAGAATTTCACACGACTCGAAATTAGTTTATGGGAATATTATAGCTTAAGAGAATTCCTATATTCTCATTTGAAGACAATATTATAATATTGCACATTTGTACGTGTCAATCTCTTTTTTCTACAGATATTGACGGCAGATAATTCTTCTTATTTCGAAATATCGCGGAGTTCCAAGATAATCGATATTTGTACCGAATACTGATTATTATTATTATTATTATTAGGAATTCAACCTCTGAGGAAATTCATTACCCAGTATGTTTTTCATCAGACTTTTCTGTGCCGGAATCATACTATTTCGTAGTAACTTCGTCAATACGACGTATAGATTATGATAGCTATTACAATAGCAATAAAAATGGATAACACGACATCGAAGGAGGAAATAAATTGGTGATAAAAATAGCAATAAAATATTACACTATATAGGCAGTTGTAGAAGTATAATATTATAGAAGCCGTAGGTAATAAAATTAATATCACCATTACGAGATCAGTATTATCACAACACCTGCTGCTGCTGGCGGTGCCCACTAAACTATTTATTTCTAAATACACATATTCAAGTCAAGTCGATGTATTATCTTTAAAATATCATATATTTACGCATCCATCCATATAGTATAAACTAATATACATACTGTTTATGGTGTCATTTCAACCAACTGAAATTTATAAATTATATTTATTTTTATTTTTTAAATGACCTAGATGACGAATTTTGTTTATTTATTTTTCAATCGTTATACATTTTTGGAATTCCGAGTACACGCCATGTTCTCCCTACCTAGATATATTACAATAATACTTCGGTTTTTGTTTTACGATCGACGATTCAAATGAAACTTTTAACTATTAAGTTCCGCTTTAAAGAGTTACCTACATCAAATTGTAACACGATGGCTCATGTTCAACGCATCAATAAATATAAAATCTAGTTATAGCCCTACATTTATACGAAAATACATTTATGGTATACCATACATTGTATACCATAAATGTATTTTCATATTTTATCTTATTAAGTATTATCGTTTTTTAGAAATACTTAACGAGGTTTTAAAAAAAAATTCGAATAACTTGTATTTGAATATCATGTAAATTTATATATACCTACAGTCATTTTAAGTAATTAAATTTAATTGTCGTATATAATATGTATACTATAATATAGTATAGACAGTATTATTTTAACGAAAAGGTTACCAAAATGGAATACACCTTATCAATTTATTTATTATTAGGGACAATTTACAATATTGAAAATAATGTAGGTGTACCTATTATTTTGCACAATACAAATATAATAATAATAACTAAATATCCTGTGCTAGACTGCTGCCGTTAATCGTTATAATACCCTATAATATTTTATAATAATGATTAATGATTATGATCAACAAATCAATAATAAATATTAATATTACCTACATTTGTAAATTATTTTACATTTTGTTTATGAAACCGTACAAATGTATAATGTTTTTGACTTGGACATTTTCTTGGTCTTCAATAATTTATAGTTTCGTTTCCAATCATTAATTCTGCAAATATTTAGTTAAAATTATTTAATGCACGTATATGCATCAAAGTATACCATATGCCTACTATGTTGAGTAAAATGTTGTATTCAGAATGGTTACGTGTTTTGAATTAAATTTGGATCTCGATTATTTTGAATTCCGTATGAAATTTATCGATCAATCATACATTACGGAGGCGTGTTTTATTAATATATCATACGTATTAAGTATATTAAATGATTAGTCATTTAATACCTACCTATGTAATTTATTGTGCATTTGTTATAAATACATCATAAACCATTCCTACAGAATCAGTCATTTGAATTTAAATACTTTTGATATAATGTTATAATATATAGTTACAAATTTACAATTTAATCACAATATATATTAATATTATGTTATAATGTTCCATTCCATTATAACTAACTTTACGTCATATACTTATTGGTTAGATAAATACTACAAGACAATTAATAATAAGAAAACTTGCATATGCAATACATAAACCACAATGCAATTCTCCAAATGTTTAAAATAACATATATTATACGCTGGCCATTTTCTTGGACGTTTTAAATATTTTCTTAGATCTAATCGTACTTTTCAAAAAACTTTGACTTATGAATTTTTAAAAATATATTTCAGAATATTTTAATCAAGTGCAAAGGAAGTATTATATTAAAATTATCATATCATTATTAATACATTAGCAGCGTCCATTGTAGAATGCGTTTTCAAACAAAACTATAAATTTATTTTGTTGTCTCTTAAACAATTTGAGACGCGATTATCCATCAAATTGTATATTATTATAATACAAAAACGAGGTGTCGATTTAAAAAAAAAAAACCTAAAAGTTCAAATTTTTTAAAATAGTCTTTTTTTCCTATTTTTCAAGTCTCCGCATTGTTATGAATTACAACACATTGTAATGTGTGGTATTTAACAGTAAACGAGCCTATTTTGCCGGTATTTGATTTAAAAAGAGAAAATTGTGGACGGTGGTTCTAAAACACGATCGATTTCCTATTTCAATCATTTTCCCACGGACAGCACTATTACACTAATTATAATATACACCTATTTGGGTGTTATTTCTAAATTTTTCGTAGCATTAGATTCAGGGAACGTACCATGCTCCAACAGAGTTTGGTAACCCCATAAATCTGCATTAAACAACACATAGGCTACATCGCACAATATGAACAATGTAGGCATCGTGCATTGATTGTAATTCAAGATAAGTGCCAATATAGCTGACGGCGAGTTTTGACAGCAGTTAAATATTTTGTAATACAATATAACAACACAATGTATCACTATACACATAATATATTAATATTACCTACGCGCGAAATTATCAATCGTCAATTAAATTTAATTATTAATCATCACGTAAATTGAATTATATTCTCGTCGCTTGTTATCATATTATACTAACGCTATGCGATATGCCCGCTACACACGCATTGAGGGTTTACAAACTTTTTGCATACGTGCAATATATTATCTACACGCATACACGTTACACTGTTCGGCTTAAAGTTCCACACACATTTGTGTATAATTTGTTTTCACTTTTGACTTGTTTATGACGGCCGACTTTTGTCATACACGCTTTGTCCCGGTTTCGAGGCATTGTATTTTGCACGAGCGAAAATGGCTAAATTTATAAACTAGCAGGTTTTCGATGGGTCGACCACTTCGACACAGTAATAATATATAACGTCAGCCGTATATTACAAGCACGGCAACGGAGACCGCGGTTGTGGTACGTGGTCCGATTAAATATAACGATTATAATATCTATAAACAGCGACTTTTATCGTTACAACGATATAATAACACGAATAGTGAAATATGTGCGGAAAAACTATTTTTTTACTAATATCGGTAATAAATATTGATTGCGACACGCAGACATGCATTATATAGCGCATACGTGTGGGATGCATAATATTTAGTAATAATTTTTAATATTATTTACAGTACAGTCTTGTTTTTAAACTAATTTAATATGATCGAAAGACATATAGTTACGTTCGACATGGTGGTTAGTATTCTAGAGAGGCGTATTGAAGACTTATTAGAGACTTATTAGAGCCATAGGTATACAATATGGACATAAATATAATGTACGGTAAACTCTTGTTATGCCGAAGTTCAAAGGAAACAAAAAGAAGTTCGATATATCAAAAAGTTCGAGATATCGAGTTTTATTACAATGGTAATTATTTCAAGGTGATTTAATTTGAGTTAGAGGTGAAAAGAATTTATAAAAAAAATTTACTGTATTATGTTATAATATTATACTGATATCGCAGACAACTTTTAAAAGTCTACAAAGGACTGACAAATCGAATCGTTTGTTATTTTTCCTCGTGTGGGATTCGATGTGCTCAAAGCGACAAAATCCAATGAACAACATACCTCATCTACACGCGTGTATGATAACTAAGTTTAACGTCATGAGATAGTTAACGCTAATATTGGACTTTTGTGAACATGGCCCATAAATATATATATTGTAATTCTTTTTCTTTTTTCTGCATTATTGTTCAAATACATTTATTTTTTAATTGTTCAATGTTAATTTTCCGCAGTGATGGTTGAATGTCAGAAATTACATAGGTATTCAGATTGTGTTCTTAAACAGATGCTACGAAATGTCATATTGTCGTGCAAACAGACCACAATAATAATAATTATTATTATTTTTTATATTAATAAAATGATAATGGATATTTACATTTTTTTCGTGATAAAAAATTAATTCTTTTTTATATTTTGTAATAAGCTTTTGGTTGGTTTTTATTATTTTATTGTACGTCTTTTCCGTTTAATATTCGAAGATTAACGTCAAAACAAGTGTGTAATTATTTTTATTATTTTTTTGATTACAATTTAGTATTTACGATTAAAAATACCAATTGCGCTATTATAACAGAATGATCGCACCAAGAAACAGTCAAACATATTATCATTGATTAATTACACATATTTTAATGTTTAAGTCGGTACTATGCACAGCATTACACTTGAAACAAAATAACGTGTCATACCCCTTATTAGTACATACTATATTATAATACATAAGGTCAAACATTACATCGGATTTCATATTAAGTTTTCGTCAAAACACAATGCTATTTTTAATAATATTGTGCACGTAATACACGTATAATATTATAACAATTAATATGAAATAAATATGAAGGGATCTGAATTACACATCTACATAAAATATAATATATCATGATCATTTATCATTTGACATTTCATGTTTTAGACATTCTATTCAGAGAGTTGGAGTCAGTTTAAATAAATAATGCAACTATACACAAACACGACAAATTATAAATTCACATAGATTTATTTTTGAGAAATTCATAATATAAATATTTTAACAATTGTGTAACTTATGTATAATATAATAAACTATACAGAATCGTTCGAATATTGTGTGATAAAAATAGTGGGGTCCCGTAAAAAACAACACAATCTTCAATCCTCACAATTATTGTTACCCAAATTTGGAAGACTTTGTACATACATATAATATATAGTAAAATTAATATTCCTAAATAAAAAAAAAAAAACCGGATACACTATCAAATATATGTTATAATATCTGGTTTGATTCATTTTTTTTTATATGTTATTTTAATACAAAAAAAAAAAATACAAACAATTTAAACCGTAGTGCGGTTATACTACAGGTTGTATCACTAACGACGAAGACAAACGGTCAGAAACACAGAACGCAGCAATACATGTATGCATATTTTATTTTATTCGATTACATTTGGGTCTACTGTAGAACTTCCATTTTAGAACCGAGATTCGTGTGTCAGTATAGGGTACGTGACAAATTGCAACCGACTCCATTATTCCGTATCAGGTTTCGTCGATATTGTATCATTCGGGATCGTAGCTCGACACTCGTAAAGTGTAAATAAGTGAATTTTAGATAAAATGGATAGAAAAAATAACAAATCAGCAGTATGCTGACCAATAGTCATGTGGAGTAATCAATTATATCGTGCCCAGAAATGGATAAATGTTCAATTCTATATTAATACTAATTTAATATCAATATTAAATCTTCAATATTTTTTCTGGTAGAAAATTAGATCTAGTTGGTATCATGGATGTCAAAAAAAAAAAAAAATTCCCAGTGCTTTTTTAATAATTGGGAAAAAAACAAACAAACAGTTAGGGAAAGTGGGAATTTTTGTGAATAATCTGATTTCAACTAAATTGATTTAGTTGTTATTCAAAAACGAATGACTGTAGTTGATTGAAGTTATTACCAAACGTTTTAATTGCTATTATAGATTTATGGTATAATTTTTTCATATATTTTGACTTTTTTGAACGATTTAAAAGCATAGCTGAAATCCGAAAATATAAAAAAATATTTAAGTAAAATTTTTTTTTTTAGATTTGTAGTTCAAATTTTGATGAAATTAGATATTTAAACAAAGTATATTGATTTTAGTTATTTTGTTGTAATTCAAAAATATTATTCATGGGACATTGAAATTTTTAATAAAAAGGACTAAGTGAGACACTAAATATCTGTATGGAGATTCCAGAGATTAATAATCAAAAATATACTCTATAATTTGAATTAAATGTTTCCGATTCTTTTCTAAAGACTATTTATCGAGGGTAATAATTGTCTTATATTATAACAATCGTTAATCAAGTGTGAGTCAAACGAATTATTTAAAATGTAAAATATATTCTAATCTAGAATATTAAATATATATTTTTAATTTTAATTTGTTCATATAATTATATGAGTGATGATGCTGTTGCAATTTGTTTTTTGGAAAACTCTTATGTCTTTATATTATATTTTTTTTTATTAGTCGTTAATCACTTAGTAGGTATATGAGTTTTAATTATAATTTTCAATGTTCGGCATCAGAAAATATGTACGACATTTAAGTCTAGTATACCTGCAGGATATATCAGAATATTATTATTATTTTTCTGATTTATTCATAAGGGATCTGGGCGGTGTAGTTATAAGGATGTTATATGTATGTATATATTTTTAATATCAACAGTGTAATATTCGTTTTAATTTTATTTAACTAATTTGTACGTTGTTATATTGTTTACTATCGATACAATTTTGTTATAAATACCTAAATTAAAAAAACGAAGCCTCAATTCCAAGGAGGGAGCAATTCATTCACCACCCACTAATAATTATACCATTGATGCCAATCAACCTGGGCACTTAATATTTCCTTCTAATTTTAAGCTATTATCAATTTATTTTTGTTATCTTTGTATGCCATAATAGCATATTATTGTACATTTTTGGTTTGATCATTTTTTTATATGAACGCAATTATTATTTGAATTTTTAACGAATTGCAATGAATATTTATTATCTTTATTTATTGAACCTAAACCAACGTACTTTTTTAAATGTAAAACATCATCTTCCTTTTTTCATTATTTTTATTTTTTCGTATAAAATATTAATCAACGACTTATTTTCTCGTCTGGATTTTGGTGAATAAAAACGTAGCTTTTTTCTTGTATTTTTTTCCTTATTGCAATTTCCATTTTTATGAAAGAAAAAAAATCCTTTCAACGAAGGTCTAATTAAAGGGACTATCCACCTTAATTTAAGATTTGAGAGCCTTTATTTTATACATTTTCCAGATACGCTTTACAAAATATTAAACGAAAAAGATGCATTTTTCAATTTGATAACGTAAAAAAAACATAAACAATACAAAATATATTATATTGTAAATGTTTATTATACATTTTTATGCAATTTATAAATGTTCGTCCATTTAAGAATACCTACCTCGTACATATATTATACAATTACATCACTGGTTAAGTTGTACTCGTCCCACTACACTCACCTGGGCACAGGGTAGTTACGGTGATGATACACAGTTGCAGTTACGTCAAATTTTCAAAGGAGTAAGGACACGAGTACTTCGAATGATAATATCATCGATATATCGGTGTAAGTATAGATTGTTTTTTTTGTTGGATGTGTTATAATTTTTTAGTAGGATAAAAAAAAAACGCCGCATGCGGTGTAGGTATATTCCGTATACTTATCGTCCGAGGTATACGCCTCAGCCACCGTAATATTATTTAAAAAACGCGATTCGTCCAAGCATCCTTGACTTGGGATATTACTTATAACAATATATTCTACACAATATTGGCTACTTATTAATTTCACGATCACTGTCATATACATACCTGTAATATATTTTATATTATTATTATTGTTTTTATGCGAACATACTACGACAGTGCGTACAGTAATAGTTGCTTTAAAGGTACACGCAACGAGCATGGTATTTAGGTATATAAGGGCAAAATATAAATTTTTTTTTGCAAAACGTATTATCACAAGTTAATAATCGGATTGACGGCAATGGGCGCAATACACTACGAGCGTACGATATGTAATTTTATCTTGATTATTCAAATGGCAAAAAAAAACGTACAGAAAGATATAGTGAGTTTACTAACGTACGCGCGATAATTATTATATCGTAGAAAAACAAATTATCTGCACAGCACAATAACTGAAACGGATTTGTAATTATGTATGTGCAAATAATATTATATTATAAGTATCTATAATGTTGTGTTTTACGTCTGCTATGGTTATATTGTTATTGTCTGCCTGGTTTATCTCCGTATAACATTTTACACGATGTATTTAATAGTTATTATAATAAAATAAAATATAAAATATAAATTAAATAACGTTCCGCCGACGAAGAAATTTAATATTATTTTATTTTTCTGTAGTCTGTTAACAGCCACAAATTATTTGCAACTTTGACAGTATAGTCTATTAAAAAAAGAGCAATGAAAAAAAATACACACTCTGTAGATACGTCATGTCCGTATTATAGCACCTATCTAATCATTATTTATTGCATTTGATTTAATTTATATAAATATTATAATCGATTTTTTTTATTAATTCACTACCGAGCCCCGGGAACTAGAATAAACTATAGTCTATAGCTATAGGCATGTACAACTTTTATAGTACCTATCATCTATATTTTCAATAAACTGTATGTTATTATCACCAATGAGTTATCAACTATAGTTGACACAGCATTAAGTCAATGTAAATTAGTTTTTCCTCACTGCATATTAATATATGTGTCTGTCTATGTATTAACGCGTATTTTCGTGCGTAATACTACTTATGTGTCTAATAAAAATCATTATATTTCATATCCGTCGCTTCAATATAGATAAATCAAATTCCTTAATAATATAATATGGTTATATAATTTTATTATTTATTTACATAAAAAACTACATTTGCAGCGGTATAAACAGACTGTGGCACTGTACATAAGGAGGTATATAGTCTAAAAATGTAAGTGTTTCATGAAAGTTAATTCTTCTATAATATCATATAAGTTTAATATATTTTTATAAATATGAGTGGTCTAAATGATCAATATACGCATTACGTGCACGACGCACGTGCACATAATAGTAATTATATACCTACTATTAATGTGTGAATAAATATAAATGTATATGTACTTCCTATATTATGATTTGGCTAACTATAAAATACTACCTAGTATGCGTACAGGGTGTTTCATCGTATTTTTCCTATTGACATGTTTTTTTTAATCGATACGAACTTTTGAAATGAGATTTTGCAACACTACTTTTACTGAGTCATGGTTTATGTTTTAATTTATTATATATTATTTTAACAAAAAAAAAAAAACCCATAAAGTACATTTTAAATTTATATAATATAATGATATACCTACCAAATTCACAAAATTATAAGATTACTATTATGCCAATTTATGTAAACGATTTTGCAGTCAAATAGTTAATTGTTAGTAATTACCATAAAGTATTTCAATATAGATACAAAGTTTCGGAATGTATAGTTCAGAGGTGGATTTTAATAAGAAGTATAGCTGAGCAAGAGCGTAGGAGGAATCACCCTGTATACACTTGTAATAGTCTGATGAAAAAATTAAAATGTTTCTATCCGCCGTAAGCAAATTGCCTATAAAACACAATTTTTTTAATAACTCATTTATAACGTCATATAAATTATTATATTCACATCACGATCATAAACGAATGTGTGTAAATTATACGTGCGATAATAGTATTATAATTAATTTTATAGTATTGTGTGTAATATAAGTAATAATCATTATGATTTTTTTTTTACTATATTTTCAGAAGACTGCGTAATTTCACCGCAAAAATGCGCTATAGTATGATGATCTATAGAGGCAATTTTTTTCGTTCTGTATACATAATAATAAAATAAATGCATATACGACATATTCAGGTCATTTTAGGTCTCGTTTGCTTATTGTGTTTGCTTATGACATCGACGGTATTCGTCGCGGCAGACGTGCCGGAATCGGGATTGTTGACTTAGGCGAAGTTTTTGATTTATTCGAATTCAAATTCAATCATATGAAAATGCGGCTTATCAAAGTTTTGTTTTATTTCTTTGAGCGGGTCCGTTCGATTTTCCCTATTATACTTTAAGGACCTTGTAATGTGTTCAAGAGTGCGTTCAATTTTTAAATACAGCACTATCTTTTGAGATCCGAGCAAATCATATAATACTTGGAAAATCGAACGCTTACGACGGACATTCTTATGAATTTCTGCTTTTCCGCACTCAAAATAATTGATCATGCAGACTATATTTTCACCGTTTTTCACAGCTTTCCCTCAGACTATAATATTCTCGCTGCGGGCGAATCAAGCCGCCGCCGGCCCGTGGATGTTCTTCAAAATTTATCGCAAAATGATTTTTGCACTTAAACTTCCTTTTTGCTACACAATAACTTTCAAGACTTTAAATTTTGTTACGTAGAGTATCCATCTCGTACAGTGGATATTTAATTAGGAATTAACAAAACAATATGTGCAGGTTTGTTAATTTAAAAGAGTTTCGAGTATAAACCTATAAATCAGTATTTTTCGTACATCTGAAAGTTTGTAATATAACTATATGCATTTATTGTGTTTATAAATATTTATGAGACTATTTGTTTGTACTTTTGACAAATTCATAAATAAAATTGTTCCATAATATTATTATAAGTTCGAACGGCACACATATTATAAAATTGAGCGCGTCACGATTTCTGCGTTTATCGTCGGGAATAATCGATGCATTTTATAAAGACTTAAATTATTGCTACATTTTTTTGCACTTTGTCTACGGACTTGCACATGAAGTCATTCCCACGATTTCGAAACAAAGAACTGCGAACTTCGCCTTTGACACTTATTCGAATAAAACAAAACTATTAGCAAAGACTGAAGAATCTTTGAAACGCTTGCGAACGCGCAACTGTTCTATTAAAAGTGGCTACCTTTTGTGTACAGCTATTAAGCTCGAAGATCGTCTTTAATGTTTGATCGAAAAACATCAATGATATCACGGCAATAAACGATGTCGCAACGATTTTAATTAAATGCATAGTACGTTATATAACCACATGTAGGCACCACGTGAGTATACAGCACAGTGTGTTTATGCAGTAATTAGATGTACCTATTACCTACCTATTATGTAATAAACTAGCTGTCACATCCGGCGTTGTCCGTGTCAAAGATTTGTTTATTTTATAAATATATTTTTTTTTACAAAAACGTATACGCAATATTTCTATTATAATTATAATAGAGCACCTAACATAATATGTTATCAATGACAACTCTATAAATAAACAAAAACATATTCTCTTTTCGTGAGCCGAAAACTAAATTCATGTGCCGGCTACCCTATAACCATAAACACCTTCCAAGTATCAAGGACTCTATTGATATAACTATTATCGAAACCGGTGCAGTAGTTTTCGAAGCACTAGCTAACAAACAGACAAAAATGTCCATTTTTTTTTTATATATATAAATAGATACATCGCGTACAAAGACGTGATCACTTTTCGTTTGTCGGTTCGTACATTCAAAACGTGTGCTGATATTTTCGCAGTTTATTCGCCTGCATGATTAGAAACTCTATATGGTATGCTTAAATCACCGTCAATCGTTTTAGTCACGGAAAAGCCGACTTTCGGAACTCGACCATTCAGCCGATTCATTTATTGTTGTATTGTCTCCCTGTAAATATTATATTTAGGTGCGCCTACCTACTCGGTAGTCAGTTTTAACAATAAAATATCGCGGGTAATGTGATTTGTGCCGATAATAACAATTATTGTGCACCGACATCATTTGGTGTCGAAACATGTAGCAATTCGACTGGTCTTAGATAATAATATAAGTATATTATATACTACTCGTAATAAGTACCACTGTCTATGAATAGCTCGTTAAGTGGCAAAATTTTAAGCAGTTTGTTTTCGAGTCCGTTCATTGTTACACAATGTCCGAGACGAGTGGAATTCCGAATTTTGTTTGTGTTGGCTTTGAACATTATTGAACGCGATAGAGATCTTTCGGTGTCTCGGCGGAAACGGCGTGATTTTGCAAACGTAAAAATACATGATCAGAAAACAAAGAATTCACCGAGTAATACGTTTTACAGAACAGCAGCGACATCTAGCGCAAAACGTTCAAACGATAATATTACAAAACAACAACAACGCGTAACATTATATTTTAGGAGCGTACGTGAGAGAGTCACGGCGATTGCTTTGGTGGAATTATATTGCATATAATAGGTACACGTCTAAACGCTTTTTGTCGGCGTAACGTTATTGTAAATCCGTCGGATGCGTTTTCGAAACGCCGAAAGGAGTTATCGCCAAAACATTGAAAACAACGACGACGTAAAAGGCATACGTCATATACACAACATGATATAATATTTTGGCATTATAATTTATTAATTTTTTTTTTTTCCGTAATCGCGCCGGACCGGATTCGTGTTGCCAAGGTCTTTCCGACGTCGCCAACCGTATGCGCGTGCGTGAGCGCGTGCACTCCGCGGCGGTGGTTTTTTAAACGTCTACGCATTCCGCCCTCCGCTGTTTATAACGAATTTCATATTATTTTAATATCATCGCGTTTCCTATTATTATTATTATTATTATTATTTCGTATTATCATCATCGCGGTCCCCATTGTTGTATGGTACAATATCGTTATTAAATCGACACGGCGCGATGCGTAAATGTCGAGCGATAAAGGAATGTTATGGGTACGACACGGGCGATGTCATGCCCGCGATGTCCTGTTGGTCGACGGTTGTGCGTAGGCACAACTTTATTATACGACGATTTTGCCTCGTGAACGATGTGACATTTCGTCTGTTTGTCGTCGTCGTCGTCGTCGTCGTCGTCGCGGTCGTGGTCGTCGCGCGCCGGAAACGACCGCCGAAGGAGGAACTACGGCCAATTGTCGAGTTAAAGAGAGACGGATGACGGAGACGGCCAATTGTTTCCTGCCCGACCGAAGGTATTGCATCACAGCCGGTTGGTTGCCTAAAGGATGTCCTGTTTGATATTACTATTATTATTATTTGTATTATTATTATTAATATAAAATACACGGAGTGCGAGTATGTATATAGACGCCCGCCGCCGCCGCCGCCGCCTTATGCGTCCGCAATTGTACAACATTGGCATTACAATATTGTGTATCGTGTTTTGTTTCCTCCACTTCCAACTGCTTTTCCTGTGCGTTTTCCATGTACCGATGAACGTACTTCTTCTTTTGTCGATGCGGTTCACTGAAAACTTCGACGCACTCCTCGTCCGCCGGTAATTGTCGCCGTTGCTCATGGGCACATTGTACGCATGCCATTATCATACAAACATCACTATTTTAAGTTTTTGAAATATGCGACTAAAAAATGTATTAGCATTGCACGCGGCACAATTGCAATATTATAGGTAATAATTATTGTATTACGAGTATTATGTAATGTACATTCGGGTGTGGGTGTGCAGTGTGTGTGTGTGTGTGTGTGTGTGTGTGTTAATCGCGACGACCGATGTTTTTCGAGCCGCGATAAAATTGCAAAAATTGTTAACGTGTTATCGGTATATAAAACCTACTGTGCACGAGAAAAAAAAAAGGGAAAACGTCATCGTCGACACTTTGACGAGCTTCAATGATTTTGACCCGCGTTTGCACACATATTGAGGTACTTTATATCAATATAAAGTTTGACTTATTATTCAATTATTTCTCCTGCAGTATTATCTAATCATCCAAACGTTTGCATATTCAAGAGTCCGTCTGATATGAATAAAAAAAAAAAGCATATATTTTGTACCAGACGCGTTTATGATGATGTATATAATAATATGTAATTATACGAGCAGCGATATCTGTTTGTTCAGATTTGTTTTTCATGCATTTAAATTACTCATTAGATTAATCTGTGCGTGCACATAATTATTAAATAACAATAAGAATCTACAGTCAATAAATGTAAACATGAACTTTTGAACAGTCGATAACTCATGGGCCATAGTTAAATATCGTTGTTATAATAATTTATATATGACCGGCCGTATAACCAGACTTCATCCACGAAAAAAACCGAACAAAATAAATAATTTAATAGGTGTCGGTTAAAATGATCATACGTCCTGGTCTAAATAGGATTGTCCTGGTTTTCAGCTTGGTATCCTGTTTTTTTTTTTAATAACTGTAATAAATGAAAACTCTTTAACTGTATAAACAAATAATATCCGATTTTCGTGAGTTAACAAAATTCATGCGTGAGCCACCTATATTATGAAGTTAAGAAGCAAAAACAATTCTCGAGTCTCAAGGAATATACATGTGAAAGATCTGACGCTAATTGGTTCAATAGTTTTCAAGTCTATTTTAAGCCTAGTTATTAAGTCTAAAGATAGGTATAATATCGCTAATGATTACGGATTGATTGTTTTTGGATTTTCGACTATTGTCTATTTATTATTTTATAGTCGCTTACAGACGATTAGTTATTGCTTTGATACGCGTACAGCTCTGTATTATTATAATTATACATTTATACATAATATTAGCAGCGGCTTAGGTATATAGACTGCGGGAAAAATGAAGTATTTTCACGGTGCAAAACAACGTAAACAAATATTGACATACACAATAATAGTGTGATTGTGAATGTAAATACATACCACCGAGCACGTGACGGACTCGGATGTGAGATTAAAAATGTACACTCGAAACATTTTTACTACATTATACTATTCTATAAGTAATCAAAGCCGTAATTGTTGGTAAAAAGTATAGTTGTACCTGAATACGATTATTAGTCGAGGGACTGATTTAGCAGTAAAACCTTTATTTACCATCTAAAAAGTATAGTTGTCGAGTACATTGATTTATATTTTTACACACAAAATATAAGAATTAAATGTGATTGCCCACCTCCTGATTCTTCTCCGCCCTACGAAAAAATAAGTGTCTCAGTTGCATTTATCGGCGACACCTATTTTATCATGATGGTGCAGGTCCAAGGCGTCGACGTAATAATATACAGTTTGTAATTTCATATCAGCTAGAGGCGGTGGCGCCACGGTTATAAACGGCCGATCTGAACCGAATAAAGTGGAATTTCTGCACACGCCGGAAATGCCGGATAATCGGTCATGTGTCAGCTGCAGCTGTTCGCGCCGTACATTATGTAGGTACAGGTATATACGTATATATGTGTATATATAATACAATGTATGTATAATATTATGTATGGGTATTAAACCCTCTTCCGGTCGCCTGCGGGACGACTCTGTATAGGCGGAACCGTTTCCGCTGTTTCCGGTTTCGCCCAAGCTGCTGCTGCTGATCGTTTACGTCGTTGTACACGCGCGCCCGGCCGTCCATCGATATTACAACCACCTGATCACCTTTAGACGTCTGAACACGAAGCAGGTGTCGTCTGATTATTAAAACACGGCCGCCGTTCACCATAATAATAATATAACAACAACATCTTAATTTATGCACGCAGAGTCGTTCTCGGCGGCGGAACAACTCATAGTCGAGGAAGAACGAAATGAGCGCATATTTGTGCCATCTCTCTCACCTCCCTTCGTCCGCCCGATACTTAAAACATAGTCGTAGATCGTTGTAAAAATTACATTTTTATTGTATATTCATACTTCATAAGATATATAACGAAGAAAATTATTAAGTCATAGTTATCTTATTACTAAATATTACTTTTTACTGTCGTGTTCTTTCTTTTGTTTTACAAATTATTGCTTTTTATATAGATACAATATAATACGTATAATATTATATTAGTCGAGAAATTATTAAAATATAGTTTTGTCAAGATATGAAATAGCCTCGAATATCGATTTATACTGCAAAAGGTATATTTGTCGGTGTAAAAATGAGATTGAATATTGTTATTCATATTTATTATTTTCAGTATCTTTAGTAAATAAAAATCAGTATTGTTAGCCTTGCGTCACGAGTCTTTTAGGTAAATAATTCCAGGTTTTTAACACAAACATAACACATTTTATAAAACAACTCTACACGCTAGATATTTACCTATAACCAATAATTGGGTTTTTTAATTTTCAATATATAACTCACGACTGCTATCATCTTAATTCATTAAATATTAAATAAACCTAAATGCATTTTACTAATCAATGCATTCAAGCAGGTCCAATGTGACAATGTGGGTAAGATTTGCTACTTGGAATCAGCTATACAGGTATCTAGTATGTAAAAAATGAATACCATATCATACGTAAAAATAGAACTCATAGAAAAATAAAAACATTTACATTAGGTATCTAAAAGATATTCAAATTAAATATGAATATCCCTAAGTACCTACAAACGCACAAGGATTGTGATAGGTGCATTTGTTTTCACGAAACGACTCTCATGATATCAAACACTTTTTAGATGCATTAAGGTGTAATCAAAAACGAGTTTAAACATAGGCAATTATCGCTTTAATGGACCATAGTTTTTACCGAATCAAGCTCAGGCTCGATCGTAACGTTTCAAGAGAATCGTTTTCCGCGTAAGAGTGGTATATTATGTTTTACTCGTTACATGTAACAGCCGACAATAATGTTTAGCGTCACTGAAATCGGTGTAATAATAATTACAGCAAAGATGATAATAGTTTTCACCTACAATATTGTTGTTGTAGTCGAGCATGTAAAGAATCTGGAGAAGAAACGCAGAATTATTAATAATAAAACGAATGAACAATAATAATGATCGAGTGTATAATATATATATATATATGCATACACAGGTACGTGTTTTGAATTATATAATTATTTACTAATAACAATACGCGTAAACGGTTTGTCGTGATCTAACCACGAAAGAGGTTTTTGACGACCGTTTCTACACGTAACATTTAACCGAATCGACTTTCATTCCAAAAGAAACAGTTTATCAGCGTATAAACATTTTGTCGTTTACGATAACTTAACGAGTTGAAAAGCGTATTTCACTTTCTACGCCGGACGAAAAAGTATTAAAAATACAGACAGTGTAATCTCGGATGTGTTACAAAATTATTTTTTAAAAGCATTTATAATCTGTCGATCGTATTAGAATAATAATCAGAAAAATTGACGATTTGATATCCTTAAAATATAATCGTATTGATGTACAATTATTTATTAAGTTACTTATAGAATCTTTAAAATATCTGTATGATAAGCAAAAATGAGGTTGTGTATTTTATAAAGTTATAACTTAATGGCTTGAAGACAGAAACTGCCCACTCTTGGTTAAAAAAGTTAACTTTAAAATATGCTCAATTATAATACTAGGAATAAAAGTTAGGTAATAAAGAAACATTTTATATAAAAAAAACTATTAACAATGTTCACTGATTTCTCCAATAGTAATTTAATGCCTATAGGATTTAGCTATATATTGATATTTTTATATTTTAATAATCTTGAACAATTAGTTACATATTAAATACTTTTTACAGATTAGGACTGAGTAAATAAAAAGCTCCATGTCCCCTTCCCCCCCTTTGGAATATCGTAACAAAATCACTCCTTTCGTTTGTGCTGGTTTGTGCTTTAAATCTCGTCGTTTATGCTCAACCCCTTTCAAAGTTATTAAACTTTCTGAATGGGAGGGGTGCTGGGAATATGCTCACCATGGAATTTTAAAACCAAAATTTGCCATTCGTTTGAGCTTTTAATCTCATCGTTTGTGCTTAATTCCTTCCTGAGATATACAGCTTTGAAAGTTGAAGGTAGAAATGTACTTCCAGCTACTCCCTCTCGTAAAAAAAATTATTTTGTCTTGCGAATCTGATGATAACTGTCCATATAATCATTTTTACCTCTATGGTCTATAGTTGTAAAACAGAAAAATTCATACCCTCGTGGATTAGAAAATATTTTTTAAGTTTGCGTGATTTTTGGAAATAAAAAAAAAAGTACTTGCGACTCAACAAATGGACTTACATCACAACACTAACGGGCATTTCTCAGATGAATTAAAATTTAGTATTAAATAATGAAACCGAAAAACCCACCCAAACATCATTTAACTACGTCCGGAAACCTCCAGCACTACTCTATTTTTTTTTATTTGTTGAGTATAAACTGGAGTTATACAAATAATCATACAAATTTAGAAGTACTAATTTTTTTTTAGCTATTAGTATTTATGTGCTTGTGTGGTGTGAATATGTGCGTGGACGTACGTTCCCTCCGCTACACACGAATTTCACTATTTTTGCAGAAAAATAAGATAAAAATTTTAAAAATAAAAGATGTTTACTATTTTATATGAAATTTGTATGATGATTTGTATAACTCCAGTTTATGCCCAACGAACAAAAAAAAAAAAAAATAGAGTAGTGCTGGAGGTTCCAGAACGTAGCTAAATTATGTTAGAGTAGTTTTTTTCGGTTTCATTATTTAATATTAAATTTTAATTAGTCTAAGAAATGCCCTTATCTGGTATAAAATTGGTTAAACATGATTTCCATTGATTGAGTTGAAAATAATTTTTGAACGTTCAAAAATCATGGGATTAAGTTTCCAAAATACGTATAATCGATTTAAAGTACTGTATCACAATTATATCGTTAGTGTTGTGCTGTAAATCCATTTGTTAAGTCGCAAGTACTTTTTTTTATTTCCAAAGATCACGCAAACTTAAAAAATATTTTCTAATCCACGAGGGTATGAGTTTTTCTGTTTTACGACTATATACCATAGAGGTAAAAATGATTATATGGACAGTTATAATCAGATTCGCAAGACAAAGTAATTTTTTTTACAAGAGGGAGTAGCTGGGAGTAAATTTCTACCTTTAACTTTCAAAGCTATATGTCTCAGAAAGGGGCTGAGCACAAACTAGCATAAATAAACGGAGTGATTTCGTTACAAAATTCAAAAGTGGAGGGGGGGCATGAAGCTCAAATGAAGCAAAATTTCAGTTCTAGAAAGATAGAGGCTGTACGTCAACACTGAAAGTACTCGTCAACTTGTCACGTGCTTCTATGCTCGAACAAAAAAAAACTTTCAATAAACATCACAAAGTTTAAACAGCAACTTGAAAAATTAAATTTTATAATAATTTCATTAAAATTTTGTTTGTATTTTTTTTTTATTAGGTATATCATTTAAAAGCCCTTAATTACGTAATTGTTTGAAGGTTGTATTTTTATGTAAAAAAAATCGACCTAGATGGCTCACGGGATTCTTGTGTCCCAGGATAAAAAAAAGAATGAAAATATTTTTTTTTATATATATTTTAATCATTCTTTGATGAAGGTAGAGAAAATGAATCCAATATATTTTTTATTTTTTCAGTTTGTTTGAAAGGGCTAATAATCAATCTATTTTAATTATTAATTTTAATTATCGGTAAAAACAAAATGTTCGGGTCCATCGACAGGACGAATACGACAATTAAGCAGCCCCGAGACGCACTATCATATCGTACACACAGTTATCGTGTTTTTTCTACGGCGGCGTGATAAAAATTTGATGAAAAAAAAATGCAAGTTTATCCTTATCGGTATAGATAGATGCAGGAAACCATTTTACATCGTGTTATAAACTATTGTCCGATTGCGGCGAGTACCAAGACGTATCATAATAACGTTACACATATTGCGTAACGCAAGACATATTATATTATTTTCATAAATGAAACTCGCGTATAGACGCTGCTGCAGGAAATCTGTTACCGGCCATCGTGTCCCGTCCTGGGCGGCGGTCGTCGAGACTAGGTGGTACCTATATAATAAAATATAATGCGGCGACGACGACGGTTTTAAGGACTTTTCGGCTCTCCCGTGAGTCGACAAATCCGCGTGTAAACAAAAATGCACGCACACACGCACTGACGCGCTCGCGTAACACAATATTTTATATTGTGTACATATATATATATATATATATAAAAACACTTGTGCCGCGAGGAAAGTGAAGGCTGCTGCAGAGAGTTCCGCCGACGACTCGTCGTCCGTCGTTATTGCACAACGGATAAAAAAAAAAAACTCTTTAAACGTAATAACGTACAACTGCTATATTATAATAGATTATTATGTGCAGTATACTTGTATTGTGTGTGCGAGAGAGATACCATTCGGCCGTCTTACAATGCGCCCAAGAGTCGCGCGCGGTGCAGAGCGGCGTCGACGTCGGTGAAAGGCAAACACTTACCCGCGCGTAATACGACGATCGACCGTACCTATATATATATATATATCATACGTAGGTAGGTACATAATAATATTATACTGTACACGAACAATGTGTATATATGGAGGTACGTTATACACGCGCGCGTTGGTTCGCGTGAAGAAATATAACTGAATGCGAAAATATCTTCGACGCCGTTTATTGTGCTGCAGTTTGTCCAATATACAGGGTGATTCGCCGAGCACGCTCCCTCCACCCGTTTTTTCCATCGAATAATCGATTTTTTCAAATTCGGATTTTTGGAAGTCTCGAATATGCTCGGAGACCGCGCGTAATTTCAAGTTCTCGAGATTTTTCGTACTACCTACTTAAGAACTGCTCCGTGGAGATACAATAATTTCTGTTTTTCAAACGAGTATCACCCTCCTCCCTTTTCAACTGTAAATCGTCGAGCGGATAATTTTTCTGAAAACTTTGACGTATCAAAATCAAAAAGTTTTTAGTTATTTAACTTTGTGCACTAAAGTCTAAAGATAATAAGTTCACGATAATGAGTTTGGAAGATATGGGGTCTATGGAAAATTGAAAATTTCAGTAATTAATATTAATCCATCTATATTTATAATTTATAAAAATGGTCTTAACTATTTTTAAGGACTATTTTCCTTAGTATAAACATTTTATTAACTGAAAAACAACTTATTCTAATTTTGAATCAACAACATCAAAAACTTCAAACAAAATATACACTAAATAATATTTGTAGTAATTAATAGATAGGTACTCGTTTGAAAAACAGAAGCTGTGCTATCGGCTCAGTCGTCGATCGGAAGTAACCGCCGCCGTGAACACTGTACATATTATTATATAGCGCGTACAATCTATTATAATATAAAAAATAGTATATAAGTTGGCAATAGGTATATGTATAACAATGTATATTGTATATGTATACATTATTATGTATGATACGAGGCGCTATTGATTCACGAAGACTGCCGATTTCTTGTGAGATAGATAGGCGCGCGTGAAATCCGCCCGGAAGTCGCGTATGCACGGGCACCATAACTCTGCGAAATAATAATAAATACAGCTGTATTATGAAGGCATAAAATATATAAAGACATAATGTATAAGTCGATAACATGACATTGTGCCGAGCATTATATTATAATATGTGTGTCGCTGTTATACATTGTACATATGCGTATCATATTATATATTATAGGTACACGATAAACGAATTGACTACTTAGTGTTGTAATAATACTAAAGATACATTTCGCAGACGATCAAAAATAAAATACGATTATATAAAATCATAATAGATAATACAGGGAGAAAAAAGTCATCAAATTCGGTCGCCAAATAGTCTACGAAAACGTTTAGTAAACGTTTCCGATATATCATATTACATATATAGGCAAGATATATTAATATTTCGTTATTATACTCGAGGTCGTGACAAAATTTGGACTTTTTTTGGGGGAAATATTGTATAGAATAGCAGTCTTTTCTTACTATTTCTTTTTTTAATCATTATTTAACGAATTTCCCGATCGAAAGGAGTTTCCGGTGGAAGATTGCATTCATTTAGAATGGCCAACGCGTAGCACGCGATATAAAATATTATGGATGATACTTTAATGAGTATAACGATGGAATAAAAAGCACAAACGTGAGAAATTACACCTCGGTATAGACCACAGATTCATAACTCTTTGGGAACACGTGGTGTCTAGGCGTCTTAGTCTCGTTTGTAGGTAGATTCTTTTTTTTTTGTTTTATAATAATTTGTTTTTGGTTGTTATATTGACTTATTCCGTTCAAAATTATTCTAGAACACCAATAATATCTGACGACGGCGTTGACGTTTGATTTCTGTAGACCCAAAAATTGTTGAACAAATAATGGTAACAATGTAGGTAAGTGCCTATCTATAACGTACATCTATGTCTAATATATATATATATATATATATATTTTTTTTTTATTGCCTAATTATGTTTTTGGAGTACAGTATTTGACGACGCATTTTAGGTCAAATTATATAATACGTTTTTACACTTATCCGTCCTAAAGTAAACGTACATGGAGCTATTTTATAAGCAAACCAATAAGTACTCGTAGTGGCTTATGTTATATGCGGTTATCAGCATCTTCACTTTGCCTATATCAACGACGACGAAACTCGATTATGATATTGCAGTGTTCAACCTGCCGCCGGTGAGCGGAACCCGCGATGATCACGTGGATTATTGCGGGATGGTTGGAAATATAGAAATAATATACCGTCGTGCACTCGAGTATTCTATAGTGTTGTAACACAAAAAAAAGCGTATTTTGTCGTCCTCATTCATAACAATTCAGACATTATCTTACATAATATATATAATATATATATATCATACTATCGACCAAACAACCTGATTTCCAACGCCCCAGAGTACGCTCTGGCTTATCTTGAAATTTGTATACGCACAAGGTGTGTTTTATTTTTTACGTAAAAACCAATAATAATATTATCACGGAGGTTTGATGAACGAGTATAATATTATCTAGAGTCGTGTCGTGTTGGAAAACGTTAAAATCCATCTGCAATGCGAATTGGTGTACCGCCGTCGTGTCATTATTCATTGTACGGTCGAGTACAGTAACACTTCTGTTATACGGTATATTGGGTATTAAAAATTCATATAAACCTTTCACCGATTTTTCATATAGTATTATAAATACATTACTGCAGTAGTGTGTCTATTATGTCGCGGGTGGGTGAGCGATTATATATTAATTTGTTTTAATGCAATTCTTATAATAATAATTATTGTCTTATTGAATTTGTTTTCAAAACAAATATTCATTTTTTCTTTTGCTAATTAATCGGCAATGTTATTACTTATTATTACTATAAATACGCAAGTTATAAGAGTATTTAAGATCTTAACCCCAAGACCCTTATCACTATCACTCACTAAAAAAAAAAACCAAAAAAATAATAATAACATGGTACCCCAGCAGATATATTAAATTATCTGTGAATTTGTTATGAAGAAGATACGATACATGGTTAAATTGTTTACAAATGCAGTTGCTTCCTGGTACCAAGAGCGTTCGTAGGGGAGTGTCTGGAGGGGGCTATGTCCCCCGCTATTTCAGTTAATATTAAATATTAATTGTTTTATACTTTTATTAATTGTAAAAAAAAAAAAAAAAATGGTTTTGATTTGTCTTATACCGTTTACAAAATATTATTAAACACAGAGACAAAAATATATAATACAATATAATTCATTAAGACTTAAAACGTCTGTACCTAATTAGCCATTGATTATGATCATCTATCATTATGCTATTATATTACTTAGTCGTATCACTTTTGTGCCATTATCAATGTCAACGTAGCCGTGGACAAGTCAGAGACATAATATAGCTTTGTCCTATACAGGGATGTTTTTGTATTTTAATTTCTCATTACGACGGTGGGTTACGAGGTCTAAAAATGCGATCAGGCCTAGAACAAATGTCTCAGTTGACCTACTCTGGACCCGCCTCTGCCGTTATCGTTAGCAAAATAAATGAGTTTTCTGCGCATTTGCATAATGCATTACAATGTTTTTGTTGTAAGAGATACACAATAAAATAATAATAACCGATAAGACCTTTATACATCTAAATGTATAATGTACATTACTATAATAGGTGGCGCACATTGTGCATCTTTCCTTTGCATCCGATTTTCTTCGAGTTTTTTTTTTACAAAAGAAAAGGTTGCGTTAAATAAATAATATCGAGTTCAGACATTGTGCGTTTGACTGTGAACATCTATAATGATATGGTCGGTATACACCGTACAAATAAAATACAAATTATACAATACGATTGTGTTATGTGTACGTCGCCTATACATATAACAATATACGGTTCATCTGTACCGATAGGTAGTGAAATAGAATCAGGAAAGTCTGATGTTATCTGACTCCTCTATACATAGCCGAGAGCGAGTCAAAAACGCATTCGTTTTTCAGATACGATGTAAAAACTGCAGCCGGTTTATTCGCGAGTCTTCTATACCTAACTACGACTACATCAGATGTTGAGCTTAAAATATTCGTTGGATGACGTTTAAAAGCACTAATTTTATTGTTTCCTCGACGTCGGTCGGGCAAATTAAACGACAAAATTTAACCTACGCGATTGTGTATGCAAATACGTTTTGAGGCGTGCTCCGTTTTTTGTATAAGATGTACCTACAAGTGTGTGTGTGTGTGCGCGCACGCGCATAGTTAGATTTCGAATATAACGATATAATATTCACCATAATATGTAAAGTACCTGCACGTTATAATTATTATGGGTCGAAACGGATTTCAACACAAACGTTTTGGAATAATGTAATATAATTAACGACGCATAAATAACACTGTATATTCTTTAACTTCGCATACCTATACGTAGTATACACACAATCGTAAAAATCAAAAGCAAACATCGAAATTTCTCTTTTCCCATCACAATAATAATACCTATATATACATATATTAATGTCGTATCGTTACATCCCAATCGACGTGGCTCGGGCGTTGTTCTTTTTTTTCAGACAAACCCGACGACACGCAGAGATTTGAACTACCTATCTAAACTATCTAATGATTAGTAATAACTATATTTCACGTACATAATAATATGAGTACGAGGAAAACCGTGTGAAATGTCCGCTTGTTTTTTATCGTCTCGTCTTGAGATTGATTTTGGTCAGACTAATTTAATAATTGTGGTCAGTACAAAATGTGTTAAAACTTAAAACATTTTGATATACTGACTAATAATTCTGTAAACAACACGTTTTTTTTTTTAGTGGTGTATATTATAGTATATAATATTATTACAACAACCGTAACCCGATAATTGGTTTTAGATTATAAATTATCACTTTAATATGAAGCGTGCTTGTAAATTTCCAAAGATGTCAGTTTAAGGTACTAGGTTTAAAAAAAAATTTCACTCTTCTCAATGACGAATATACACAGTACTATAGTAGGTACCTATACTATATCATTCGGTTTTCAAATAATTTAAAGAATAATTAACCATCTCAAGTATATAACTTAATTTTTACCTCTATATAGTATTAATAAAATCATTACTACCATGCACAATATATTATGATTTCAACTCTCAAAGGCAAGCCAAGAAATTTTCTATTAAGAGCATATTATTTTTATAGAAGATTAAGATAAAAGATTGATAACGAAAAAGAAAGTAGGTACATACATACATACATATTTAAAATATAGGGCATAATACATTACAGGATGATTCACCATGCATACTCACCTTTATTTAGCCCTTCAAAAATGAATTTATTATAATTCTTTTTTTAGAATTTTTATTATATTAAGACCATATTATCAATTATTTAGATTTTTTATACTATTTAAGAAATGTTTTGTGGTGATACAAACTTATTTTATCAACAAACTTTTTTTTACTGTTAATTGTTAAGCACGTGATTTTTCTGAAGATTTTGATTCTTGATATACCAAATCAAAATTCAAACGAGTTGTTTCTGAGTTATTAAAATATATATACTAAAGACAATGATCTTAAAAATGGATTTAAAAAAATATAAAATAGGTGCAATATTAAATCTAGTATTTATTATGCGTTCCAACTCAGATAATAATGACAAATTATAAAATATTGATAGATAATTAATATTAATAGATATAATTTAACATTTTACAGTTATCCCGTATCTCTCAAATCAATTATTATGAACCTATTATTCATACATATACAAATTTAAAAAAATCGAAAACTACTCATTCAAATTTTAATTTAGACACATTAAAATGTTTAAAATAGTCATCTGCTTAACAATTCATATAAAAAAAAGGTAGATTTCATTTGAAAAAAAGAGTTATTATCGTTACAGGATACTACTTTAATAAAAGCTAAAGTAATATTATCAAAACATGAATTTTTTCAAAATATTTTAAAGGAAACCAGGAATTAAAGAAATCAGGTAAAGGAGCCAACGAAATCGTTCACTATCGACTATTGAACTTTTTAGTTGTAGTTTTAATCTCTTTAATTCTTATATCAAACGATAGAATTTATTAATTTTTCGATAAGGTTCTATCGATAGAACAGGCTGAATTTCGTGAAAGATATTCTAGCAGTGAACTATTTATTGCACTATCATCTTTTTTAGAAACTGTGTATCAAAAATGCTTCAAAATGGGAACTATATTAATAGATTTGTCTTCAGAATATTACATGGTGTGGATAATAGGATTACTTTTAAAACTCTCTAAGTCTACGTAGACTGTAGACCTTATAAACAATATATTGGTAAATAAATAATTGTAAGTTTTGGGTTGGACCAGAAATAGTAGATGGAGGATAATGAACTACCCCAAAGATCCGTACTGACCCCTTGTTTTTCAATCTATACATATATTATACATTGTATGCCTGAAACCAAATTAAACAAATTAGTACTTTGGCGATATAACCCATTAAGACAAAGACATAAAACACGTGAAAAAAATCTAGATACTCTTTGATTGCACTTTAGGAGATGGAAACTTATACCTAACCCGATAGAAACTGGATCCATAATCATCCATCTAATCAACAGTCAGTTTCAGCCAACTTATACGACGAACATCACATTCAATGGCTAAAGAGTGCAACAAAACTCTTCACTAAATAATTTAGTATTACTTTAGATATATCCTTAACCTACAAGAGACATATACTCATATATATATATAATAGCACAAAAACTCAAGACAAAGAACAACATTTTAACAAAACTTACAGGGACTAGCTAGGGAGATGGAGCAGATAAGAGAATAGTAACACTCTCATGAATACCTATACTCGACCATCGAACATACAGGAATAATAGATACTCAGCTAAGTAGAACTATGCACACAATAAGCGGGGTACTTAACAATGGAACATCAAAGACTCAGAACAATGTGAATTTGAGCAGCCAAACAAACGATAACACAATTTAACCGAATCAAATTTAGATATAACTTGAATAATCTAAAACTTTACCAAAGACGCAGACAAATTTATTAAAGAACTCCCTACTGAATTATGACAGTCAGCTGATAAAAGTTACTTGTAGGAAATTAATTATACCCAAGTTGATTATTATATTATTTTTATATTTTTTTTTATTGTTAGTTTTTTTTTTTTTTTATTCAAATTTGTGAAATAATAAGAATATATGTGTACTTATTAAATGGCACAAATATCTATATATTATTTAAAAATATGGTTCTTAAGAGATAGCCACACACCTATATTTGAGGGGTTTGACATAGGCAATTTTAATACCATTTTAAGAAGAATTAACATTTTTAGTTTTAAATATATTTAAATACTTATTCAGAATATTTTAAAAGTATTCCCATGCTATCAATAGTTTTTAGATAATGATAAAATTATATAGAAAGACGGTTTCAGGAGGGATAAGCTTAGTAGGTAGTACAATATTAATAGCAGATTTACTAAATTGTTTACATTACATAGAATAGAGCATTATCTATGCCGTAACGTTGTTATTTTTTAATATCATTATTCACTAATTTATAATAAACAAATTAAAAACAAAAGTCTTTACGAATTAATGATTTGAATTGTTTTTAAGTTAAAAAAAAAAGATTGGTACGACGAAGATAAAGTTCTTCTTCGTGGCAAAATCGGTGCGAAGAAAATAATAGCCGAGAGTTAAGTTCGCAAAATATTCACCGATTAACGTTTTTTTTTTTTTTAATTTATTATTGTCGTTCGTTTGTAAAGTTTAATATATAATATCCGGTATACTCGATACTACTAGCTATAAGTACCACCTATTATACTATTGTTTTTGATTTAGAACCACCGGAAGTCATATTGGTTATTATTTTTTTTTAATCATATTATAATTGTATTGTCCGTTTTATCATAAACACGAAAAAATTTCACTTGTCGTTTGTAATACGTATATCGTATAGAAATTAAACACAGCATTTACTTTAAGCAGTGTTTTCTAACCTAGAAAGCGCCCCCTTTCCCTTGAGATGTGTGTACACTTTGTTGGGAGGCGCAAGCAGTCAGCACGAAATAAAATATGTATTTATTAATTTTTTTAAATTTTGCAATAGTTTTTATGTTTTACAAAATGTTGTATAGCTTATTTGTAAAATATACCAAAAAAGGAAATCAATTTTTTCAATTTATAGTAGAGGACGTGAGCTTTTTAAAAATTCTACAAAGGAGGTGTAGAATAGAAGAGGTTGGGAACCACTGCTTTAAAGGGACGAATTATAATGTTGCAATTTTTCCCAGCGCAGTTTTCAACTATAGTAAGAAGACCAGAACGAAATCAATTGCAATGTAAGCGTAGCAATGGCGTTTCTCGTATATTTTTTTCTCTCGTTTTTGTTTTTTATTCTATTTAGTTAGTCGGGAGACCTATCAATGCTGGGAATTAATCCTAGTTAAATATTCTTTTCCTGTAAATCATGCCGTTGAAAGATAAACATTTGATCAAATAAATAATAGAAAATTTAGTTGTATAGAATGATGTTTTATTGAATACTATTGTATGGAATAATTTTCAACCAAAAAATACAATTTTCGAACCACTTATAGAATGGAACATATGTACATTTATTGAAAACTTAAATTTCGGAACAAATATGTAATGTACCATACATTCTTGAAACATTTGACTTTTGGAATGAAAATGTAATAAAACATATATTTATTAGAAATTTAATTTTTGGAAAAAATAAGTAATGGAACATATATTGAATGGAAAATTTACACAGTGTACAGCGCTCTGTTTTACGTCGCCTTTTACGCATTTTTTTTAACCACGGTTTTATTACGATTAAATCGATGATGCAACCAGAGTTCATATACCATGATTATTTTAGAAGTTATAGGAAAAATAATATTAAGAATAATTACAGAATAAATTTTTATGAAATCAAAATTATTGAGCATTGATGCCAATGTTGCCATTCACTCGTTACGCTACGTTCGGACAAAAAAAATCAAAAATTATTTTAATTTCCAATTTATTCCAATCGATGTCTGTTCTTAAAAATCTATTTTCAATTTATTATATTTTCAAACCACATTTATTTCTAATAATACGTATTTCACATTTATTAATTATCAAAACAATGTGGATTCCAAATAAAATGTTTTTCGTTCATTCAATTTTCCATTTATGTATTATTCTAATTAATGTATTTTCCTATTAATATATTTTCTAAACAAAGACAGTTCCTAAACGTATTTTTTCTATATAATTTAATTTTAGATAATAAAAATCATTACTAAATTATTTCAAATTTTATTAGTCCAAATAATAACGTTTCTAAAAAAAAATTTCATTGAATCTGTGGCGCTCCAGTTAGTCGCAGTCTTTTATTATCTCATAATTCCTCGCAACTTACCCCTAATAAACGTGTATTTTATTACTGATGTAGATCATTTGTTTTTCATGATCTGAGCCTAACACATAATTAAAATATAATTTGTTATAATCTATTCGTCCGTGTGTGACAATTTTTATTTTTGAAACAACATTATAATATATTAATATGTAGATCGGTTTTGGCGGGGTCAAGCAGTCAACAATACGAGTAGATATCGATTTTACGGGATATAATTTGATCGAAATTTACGGACAGCTCTGTCGCTCCCGATATTAACTAACATTATAGTAATTATAGAAATGCCTGGAGGACCTTTGAGTATACTCTAAGACGGATGCAAGGAAGCCGGTCGTTATATAAAGAAGGATAAGATTTTTAAAAATCGTATCACTGCGGCGGCGCTTTAAAGACGTCCGGAAATTGTTCTTTTCGAGTCGCTCCTCGGGGACAATGACATTTTAAGTGATTTTTAGGGGATGTTACAGCTTATTTTTCAGTTGCTAATCAGACACGTTCAGAATGCGCTCCGTGTTCACTCAAAAGACGACAAACGTGTCTTGCAAACTGCAGGTCTGAGATGTTTTGATAAATTGCAAAAAATGAAATAAATTAAAATTGGCCGCACAAATTGGACGAGAACACAGTCGGACGGTTCTATCTGTCGAAAACCGAATTGTATAATATTATTATTATATTTGTTACCTTCGGCGGCGTCAATGTGGGATAAAATATTTTGGTCCGATTAGAGATCAAGTAGCTCGGCGCACTTTATATTTACATAATAATATTATTATAATACGTATACACAGGTATAATTCCAATATTTATAATGTGTACACAACACGATTGAACGAAAATGTTTCGTTCTGTTTGTTTGACGAAATTCGAATTTATTTTGGCATACAGAGTGTCTCGAAACTTATGATGTTTACCGTCTTAAATCGATAATAGCAAAATGCAAACACCGAGTCACTGCACGCGTGAGATCAGTAACCACGGTTAGGTTGTAACCTACAACCATACTGTGTATGTAAACATAAGGCGCACGCACATATATATATTTATTATATAGGTATAACACAACATATACACGCAGAGAAATAACAATCTTAGTAGGTATGTATTATTATAGTAATATCAATAATTTTTTTTTCCAGTTTATATAACTGCAAAGTACGACGATTTTCGATAAATCCAATGTTAGTGTGTGTAAAAGCAGTCGGAAATAACGTAATATATAATTGACAATACGTGTACAGACGCGTCAGCGTGACAATCTAAATCGTAAACGCAATTACATATACATTTTTTTTAAGTTGCTCATATTACACCAGCGTACAGAAAGAAAGAAAAAAAAAACAATAATTATTATAGTGTTGATAATAATTTTTAGTCAAGTAACGCAATAGTTTTTTTTTTTGACAAAAGCAAACGTTTAAAATATATATACATATATTGTAATAAAGATATATTATATGTATATATAGACTTATCGATAGAATATTATTTCTAAGTTTAGTGTTATAATGCGATGGCAATAATATATCCAATAAAACATTATTAATATTATTATTATTGTAACATACAATATTATATTATTCTTAATACGTAATATTAATTTAACTACAATTTATATTCACGTGTTAAAACAATAAACGATAGAAACATTAAATACTAGGAACACAAAACTCGTTATGAAATAACGTTGATCACAATAGTTTTTTTCAGGAGATTTTTTTTCCTTTTATTTGTATTAATTGTTTTTTACACCATAGGAAGATGCTAAGAGATTAAAAAAAGAAGACGTGAAATAAGAGTCAAAGTGTCTTAATATAGGCATATTTGCATTTGGAAATATCTTTGTACAAAAGAGATTAATTCATCCGATCGGTATATCTATTGTTACATATACAATTGTTTATTCAATGTAATCATTCTGTCGCTGTTGAAATTTTTACTTGGATTTCAATTTTTATCTTAACTAATTTTGGAATTTTTTATTGTAAAATCAACGTTTTTTTATTATAATCACAAATTTTTAAATAATATATTTTCTGATGGATATTTGATGGTTTCTAATTTCACTGAATAATTTATTTTAGAATTGTTTGGTCGCAGAAGTTCTTTCAAGTACTGGGTATTAAACAATTCAAACAAAATAAAATAACGAATAAAAAAAATAATTTTGATAAAACTCTGAGTATAATATTATTGGTTAAAAGGAATAAGGTTCAATGTTGTTATAGAATTTCAGATTAAGTTCTTTTGAATTTACTGAATTTATAAAAGTTATTATTTGGCGCCTTTCATTAGCTAAAGGTATTTTTCTTCTTATACGTCAGAAGTATTATGATTATAAAAATTGGTCTTGGTCTACTTAGATTCGTATTTTCTGTTCATTAATTTAAAATTTCATTTCTGAAGAGATTTGTTAAAGAATAATATTACCGGAGACTGATTTTTTTTCAATCCTTAAAGTTTCAGAAATATTTAAGCGATTCTTCTTAAATTCTAAATCAGTAATTTTTTTATCCACTGTACTGTAGAACAAAGCGTTTTGATATATAGGGTTTTTTAATACCACCAGTCTCCGTGAGCTTTATTTTCCGAAGCGGTTTTATAGAATAAAATTATCGCTGGAGTTCGTTAAAATGGTTTTTTTCCGACTTTCTCTATATTATTATATCGCAGAACCGTTTTATATAATAATAATTATTATTCTACATTATACATTGAAAAATATGAATGTCTGTCGTCGCAGACGTTGTGGGTATTGCGCCGCCGGTAAATACGGAAAAGGAGACCACTCTCGAAAGATTTTTTTTTTATTACGTTCAACATATTATTATACAGATAAATGAAGAAATTTAAAATAAATAATAACGTCACCGTTGTCGGAGATTATATTTTAATCGTTATGCGTTTGATCATATAATATTATATACGCTTATAAATATTTTAGGCGAGAGAATGATTTAGCTGTACAAACAATAACGTACATCTCACGCGATTTCAACTGTCGGCGACGGGCGATGTCATAATAGTTATTATAAATTATTATATTTAGGTGAGTGAAGTTTGTAGGAATCGTGATGCACGAATCGAGTGCTTTTAACCGGCGGCGTTGTTCCGACGGGCGGGATGACAGGATAAGGATATTATTTATATATATAAGAGGGCTGAACTCTACAGCTATGATACACATATTGTGATTTATATAATAATCAAAAACAAACATTTTTTTCTTCCTTTTTTTACGTTTTTCCTCGCATCGACATATTATATAGTTAGTGAGTGCACTTCTACGGGTGGGCAAAAACAAAAACAAAAATTACAATATAATGTATATGACTCGACGTCGTTCCGCCGGGGCGCTTGTATATTATAATCATCTACGAGGAGACGGAAACGGCTGTGCTGTCGGCGTAGGCGGTGGTGGTTGATGTGGTGGCGGTATTGTTCAGCTGTCCAAGGTGAGTTGCCGCAAGCCGGCGGTGACGTGAGCGTCCAAGTCGGGTGCGTCGTCGGGCGATATGTCGGGATGTGCGTACGACAACAGAAAATGGCACGTGCCCGGTATGTGCTCGGGAAATCCGATGGGCAGACATGACCGGCTCCTTTCCTCGAACGAGAATCCGGGGGTCTTCATCAATAGTCTGCAAACAGCGAGCAAGCGATCGCGTTAATAATGCGCGTTTCGTGTAATAGGCGCGTCATCGTACTATATAATAATAATAATAATATACAACGCGTACAACCTACAATGGTGCACGCATAACTTTTTTGTATGATGGGGGGAGGGATCAGTTGCGAACAAGCTATCGTGGAAGAAAATTTTTCAAGCTTAGGTACCACATTAAAGTAATAAAAAGACCTACAAGGGGGGGGATCTGATCCTCACATCACCCCATCTAACCTCCAACACCAATTGTACACGCTCCTGCGTACTGCTACGATCGAGTAGGAGGTAGGTATATAGCGCGTTTTGAGAATATTCCTGTCAATAAATGTACAATACGATTGGGTTTGGGTATACATAAACACTAAACGCGTTTGGTTATAACACACTGCACGAATGCAATGCGTTCACAATATTATACCATGATTTATGAACTTTGGAAAAAAATAACGCTAGAGTTGCAGGCTTTCTCAAGTAAATCGTTCGAAGAAAAGATAAATTGCAATATAAATGTGTATTACAGCAGTGTATACAATGTTATTTATACGTTTGGATTAAAACCCTACAGCGTTCGCAATACACCGCATGCGATATAATTGGAGCTCACGTGAATGTAAATAAGTCTTTTATGAATTCGAATATAATATGAATATAGATGGTGCGGCCATATGAATGCTCTTGACGTCTATATAATATGCACATCGAAAGCTTTGAGTACTTCAACAGTACCCGTGTCTTTGCAAACACGATATTACATAAAATATAACGGCATACAAATGAGAAGATCTTTGACGTTAAAACGTAGACAGACATTATATAGTATAGGTATTGAATAATTGGGAAATTCGAGAACAATAATGCGAGTAGAAAACTGGCTCAATATGAATTGATCTAGTCGAAGAGAACTGCTGTTCAACTGAAATACATAATGTTTTGTACAACGTATAAAGTACGTATACGGCTATAGATGAACGAAGAGACGGTATCATAATATTATATAATATATATAATATTATTATGAACTAGGCGGAATGATGGAATGTCAAATATCAATCATTCGAGCAGAGATTTATTCAAGTAGCGCGCAATGAAGCCGAAATACGTAGTGCACTCTAAAAGGAACACATACCTAACAAACCTAACCCCACCTACACATACATATATATGTTTGTGTATATAGACAGAGAGAGAGAGTTATTGGAGTGTGGCCGGCGGCTGGTCGGAATATCATCCGCGGGACGAACCCGGAGAATAATACTGAAAATGATGATGAAAAAAAAACAGGACAGTACCGGCATGTATGTGCGCAATAATATATGACCCAAGCAGACCGACCGGTAAATGGATAACGAATTGAAAGATGGAAAAATAAAATTTCGCGTCTGTGCGGGCATAGGATTTTTTTCTTGACAATCCGTGCGGCCCTGAGGGTAACGAAAACGGCTATTTAAAGATATCGTACTCACACACACATATACACATACACATAAAACCATTTATTATTTTTATAGATATGTTTTATTTTTTACAGCATTCATACCGGAACGGTTCGATTTATCAAAAAAAAAAAAAAATAATAATAATAATAATAATAATAACGTTTTACGGACATCTCAATCGCTGCTGAAATGCACGACGACGAAAAAGTCGGTACAAACTGTGCGGCGGAGACTTTATACAGTTTAAGGTAATAGGTAGGTATTCTATTTTATATACACGAAAGAAAGAATCTATATAAATAAAATTCCAAATAACAAATCTCGGGTTCGAGGCAAACCTAATTTGGGTATTTATCTGGATAACCAATTGCGCTGTAGCTGATGATGTCACTGTACTTGACTTAGAAATTGACTAAGCCACAGCTATGTATACATTCATTATATAAGTAATGATACATTACATTTGAACCGTACAGAGTACGTTACGCGTGTAACACGTCGTCTAATCATTATAAATATTACGTGGAATCGCCATCATTGTAATATTATTCGGCTAGTCGATTTATCTTTTTCTTATTAGGTATTGGATTTCGTCTCATAAATACAACCCCAACGAAACCGAATCGTACGCAAATCGTCTCTGCCGTCATCGAGTTATCTATATAATAATTTATTTACCGGTACTCCAAAGACAAAGTACAATATTCGACAATCGCGTAGACATACCCGACCACGGCGCAGGTGAGGTGACAGGTGTACAGGCGATATTATAATAAATAATAATAATAATATTACGCTTACTGGTGAGTAGTCGGACTGACGTTTATCCGGAGCGGTTCGCTACCCGACTCGAACTTGTTGGCGATCGTCACGTTATGGCCGAACAAACAATATCTTGGCATTTTCACGCCGACCACGCCAGCCAATATCGATCCGGTGTGCAATCCGATTCGCATCTGAAATCGATACGATTAAAAACGAGTCGACAGAACTATAAACCGTAATGCTAAAATATTATTATAGTCGTACAAGACTCCCGGGGCGGTATATTTTTCGTACGCTTTTACGAATGTAAAACATACCAAATAATACGTAAGTATAATATTTTTTATCGTATTACACGTATGTCATACGTTACCGAATGTACACAAGCACCTCATTTAAAATAAAATATAATTTGTAGGCATGTGCATAGCATGTACTCATTTATGTCTCTATAGGTATAATAATTTCGAACATTTTCGTGGTGCGTACGTGGTACACGGCTGGCTGTGTTGCTGTTCGCCAAAAAGGGGATGAAAAACAAATTATGTCTCCTGAACCAGCTATATAAGGTCAAAAATGTTATCCTTTGAAAAAACAGTTGACATTTTAAATGTAATTAAAACGATAAAAAATAACAGCATCATTAAGTTAAACATAACATTAAACGAACAATTATAATAACTTTAAATAAAAGGTAATTAAACCCGAATAAATATAATTTATTTTATATTGTATGAATGAAAATACAAATATGTACGACGATATACATAGTTTTAATTTCGGTAATAGATGAAATAAAAATGATTAATAGATTTATAATTAACGGTTATGTAATATGTTATGCGCAATTTTAAATGTAAAAATAGCACAGCCATGCACGTACAAAACAGTGTAAAAATATATCATAATGTTTAAGTTAAAATATGAAAACGTCTTAAAAAAAACTTGCGTTTCAGTGTTATGATCAATATAAAATGTAAATGGGTTAGTGGGAGGGGGGTTGGGGGTCAACGTGGTTGGAACCGAATCTGCTGTGCTCTATTACCAAAATCAAAAGTATATAAAACAATTATAATAATAGACACGACGGCCAGAGCAATAAAAACTGAACGGTATATAAAATAATCGATCGGAGTCGTAAAAAAAAGGGGGGAAGAACTGAAAGCAAACATTATACGAATAATAATTGGTGATTATAATGGATTTATTTGTTTGTGCCATTTTTATTCAAAAGATTCATTTTACGACAGCAATTGTAGGTATACAGTTGTATATTATATACCTAACGTGCAGTTACATGATAGTATAATAATGTATATTATGATATCACATATTGCAGTTAAGTATTTAAGCATATGTAATATTGTAATATTATTAAAATAGACTTTAGCGCCATTATTACGAAAACTAATAGTTTAGAGCATTAAAAGATTATGCGTAGATTTAATTCCCTCTAAAGCTCGTAATCTCCGATACAATATATTATTAGGTAGGTACCTACGTTCGACGTTTTATATAGATCACCCCACATACACACATCAGGTCGTGTACCGAGATAACAATGTTATAATGTTATTATTGATTTCGCACCGCACTGAAAAATAAACGCTATTGGGCTAGTATTTTTATAATGATAACGATATTAATATTATGTACCTACCGATTACGGTATATTAATTATTATCTTTCTGTGCACTCGCGAGAATCGTTTAAGATAAACGCACAACATAATTTTAATGTTATCATACGCCGCGTGTATGACTTCAACCACATATAGGTGTCACCAATTCATTATTTCAATATTCGTGTTCGAAGTGGCATAACGCGCACGACGAGACGTTTGAAATTTTTTCTCTCAGAACTGTACGCCAAAGTTCATAGGACCTGGTATATAATATTATGTTATTTGTTATTGGCGTAGAGTAGAAGTTTTTGTTCGATTAAAACCCGCTTAAATACCGAAATTATGAACGTCGGGCGCGTAATGTGCACGCATATTAAATAGCTATTATAACGGTGTAGTATATAGGCATTTAATGGTGGCCGTGGCGTCGACAACGAGTTTTTAATGTCGAAAACGAAACATTTTATAGTAATATTATCATTTAAGCCGCCACCGTCGATGTGACGATAACACACGTAAAACACGAAGAATTCGCATTCGAATCGTACACGTAATATGTTATACGACCGTCACGATATTTATTGTATATATGTATATATATTTTCTACCTCATATATATATTATAATGTATATATGTATTACTTTTCCGCAATCTTTTGTGTTTTGCGGCCCTATCTCGCCGTAATCGCTTTATTATACTCGGACATTTACCCGATTTATTACTCGAGCAGCGTCTCCTACCCCTCTCCCTACCATTGTCGACTCTTATTCCGCAAAGGTCTTCCGAAATCCCCGAGGGATACGTGTCCGACGTTTTTATCTGCCGCGGTCGAGCCGGCAGACGAAATCCACTATTCCGGTCGTTCAATTATTGTTGTCGAATTTAATCTAAATCGACGTTTTAAGTACACGCGTTCATATATACCTATACTTGAATAATAATAAAAAATATTTATTTTATTATTATAAATACGCGTACGTGTTTGGTTCACTGCTGCACTCGCTCTCGGATTGTATAATATGATATTATTTGTTTATATTCGTTTCTTGCCGTCGCCGCAGTTGTTCTTTACATAATAACATCACGAGTACCACTTTATTAGCAGCGGCGTTAGCGCACAAAGTCGAGAATAAGTCTCTTACAGCGTTTAAAAATTATATTTCGCTTTTCACGTCTTTCGGTGACTTATTTTCTCAATCATCATCGAATTCGTCCGCGGCGAAATAAATATAATAATATGTAATAATAATATCGATATCACCATAACCGTTCACTGGATTACATAAATCTCGTAAAACGTCATGTCGAGGATATTCGATTTGAGTCGAACGCGAAAAACAAAAAAAAAAAACGTCTCTCTCTCGGACGGACTGCACTGACGAGGTTTTTATGTTAATTACGTGTCGTTTTTTACGGTGCCGGCACTCGGAATTTTTCCTCAAACGTCGTTTTCCGACGCGCTCGAACACGCACAGCGAAGTGTTTCAGATTTTCAGGGCACGCGAACGCCGAACGGGAAATAAGAGAACATAATCTCATAGTAGGTACAAAATATTATTATTTACAAGCCTTCGGGGCACACGTGTTGTCCATACAAAACGAACGGTTTTGACCCAACGCGGTCGATCGGCCGTGTTGTGCGTTCAAGGAAACTCGTGAAGGTACTTTCTATGTATCACATAGGTGAGTATTATTATGATGTATACGCGAGGGGGCCTCTTCTCACCGATATCGGACACGTGTACTTGGAAATCGGAAAAAAAACTTTATTATACAGTTATTTTATCACTATATTATTATACAATCATTTTTTTCGGTGAATTATAAATGTGTTTTTGTTAATATTTTTTTTTCGCGTGATCTGAATTAGTCATAATATTATAATATAACCAGCAATAATCCAACCGATAGGCGGGTTTTATAATAATTATTATTTAGTACTTAATTATTAGTTATTATAAGCATTCACGTTTCAGATGATCGTATAGTGTAGTTGCACAAAAGATATACGAGAACGAAGTACCACGAAAAATATCGGACCGCACACTACATTTCTGCTCGTCTAAAATGTGTAAGCACTATTATGATTAATTAGTAATCAACTAATTCGATTTCCGTGTATAACAGACATTTTCAGAAAAATATTAAATTATAAATGAACGCCTTCGCACGATTTAAAATTAAAAACAATTATAAGTTTTTATTTTAAAAATGTCGTTACTCGTTGATCTAGTGGTTTTTGAAAAAAAAAATATGCCCGAAGACACAATTAATATAAAACAAACTCAAAAAAAGACTGCCCAGTGATGAAATAGTTCAGTAGTCAGTCGCTTCAAACGTGACGCGTGCGACACGATAACACGACAAAGATACGCGTTGGTAGGTATACGCTGCGACGTTTTACGATCTCGTCAGATGATCGAGAGCCATCGTGCGATTTTTTTTCACTAGAAATCTTTCGACAAAAATAACGAGACCGACCGATAGTGCGTGTGGTTAGAATTGAATTTAACGGACACAACACTTGACGGCGTATAGCATATTGATGTGCAGCGTATAACCGTGTTATATAATATAATAGTGCACAGATTGCGATACCGATACTACTATTAATATAATGATTATAGCAGCGACTTCGTTCAAAAACGAGACAAATATTACTATTTGCAGTACATAATATTGTTATAATCTGGTCGTCCGGCGGTGACGTACCGTATGATATAATATTATTATTATTATCATTATACGCCCGATACAACCCGTATTGTGTTGTGTTCCCACAGGAGACGACCGCAACACGAGCTGTGTACGGTAAACATTATAATATTACACCTAACTTACCAACGTATAAAATATTAAATCGTTGCCAAAACAAAAATTTAACGCACCGCGTGAGATGCGGTTTTCGGCTTTTGTGTGGTACGACCCTCGCCGACCGATATTGTGTCACGATAAATGATTACAATAATTACAGTCATCGTTGCTATGTCACAGTTAAGCCGGACACTCTTTGTCACAACCGTGTCCGCTATTCGGAGGGTTGGGTTTGTAGAAAATATATAGTTTCTGTACAATAACATGTCGGTTAATTGGATGTGTCTGCTAGAGGACGTTTCGCTGTATTATTATTATTATTATTACTAAGACACCTGTTCATTTCAAGACGAGTTGTAGACATACCTAAGCGATACATCGCCGAAAAAGACCGCGTGGCGAGCGAGTGAAGAAACGTCGGAAAAATGTCGTACCCGCGACTGCGATGTAGCTAAATGGCCTATCCGAAACGCCGCGTTTTCATACATTTTTCGATGAAATACATTTTTTTAAAAGTAACATGCTTTTTGGAAACCAAAGAATATCAACAATCGTCATTCATAAAACACTTGAATAAGTCGGGACTGGAGACTTGCCGAAAAAATATACAACGCATTTCGAGAATGAGACGTGATATGCTTTTTAATAATCTGGGAACCGATACGGATGGATTATAATATTGCTAAATGGTGGCCCGGGAATCGACTCGGAAACACGTCACCACTGCCCTACTTACACACCCAAATAAATTTTGAATCAAATGTCTAGAATCTTCTTTTTCACCATAAGCCTACGGCATTAGCACCAGTAGAGGAAGTTGCCGAATTGGTTTCCATTTGAAAAAAGGTATTATGATGCGACGAATTATTGGTTCCTGTTTAAATGCATGATAATTCCACTACTATTCGAGTTAGTAGTCGCTTTTTATTTATATACATTTCCATTCACATTTTAACAGGCTTAAAAGTTAGGACTGTCAAATTAAAAGTAAAGCAAACATGGTTAAAAATGTCGAAAACTGTTGATACGGAAGTCAATCAGTCATCACTTAGGTATTGAATAATATAAAATAAAAATAAATAAATGTAATAATTTAAAATTTAAGACTGTTAAGCTGATAGGTTAGGTTAATATCTAATCTTGCAAATTTGAAGCAAACTTTCTTCAAATATTTTAATCGTGTAAGTTTCTCATTAATGTAGTTAATGTAGTTAGCTCATTAATTCATTACTGTATTCATACAGTTTTCCAAGTATTAATTTTTTTTTTTTTTGTTATTTGTTAGTAAGTTTTCTTGTATTACTACTGCGAAATTTAATATAATTTATTGTCTGAATACTGTTCAAAGTATCCATAAAATAATATATATTACGATGAGCGCTGGTAAATTCTTTATATAGCTTTAAATGGAACGATTCGCAACAATTTATATTCTCATAGAAAATTTAAACTATTTGATCTACAAAGAAACTGAAACCAATTCAGCTCATCTTAATTAAATACTTTTTTAAACGGTAACCAATTCGGCATGTCAGATAGTGGCTTGGGAACCAATTCTGTACCTGCCCAGTAGAAACGATATTTAATTTGTACAATTCGTACCTATATTTGCATATGAGGTACAAAAACATTTATTTTAAATTTACTTTCAATGGTTTAAATTGGTGTTATATTTGATTTAAAATTTAAACTCTATTAAATTTATTTTAAAATTTTAATTTGATATATTTTATTTAGAAGATTTTAGTGTTATTATTATTATTGTATCTATGTAATAGATATTTTAAGTCAAAAATAGTTATAGATTAATAAGTAACATAATATGTTGACACATATGATCACACAATGACGGAACAAATACATTTAGTGGTATATCAAATACAATTGGTTGACCAGTATTATTATTGCAATATAATAATAATAAAAAAAATATTATCGATACTTATCACTGTTTTAAACATTTAAAACCTTTAAAAGAAAAATGTTTTAAATATTTTTCCATCCCGAGTTCATATCACTACAACGGTGCGTTCAGATCATCGTTACTGTGCGATGTGTAATCATTATGTTTTTGACTAAACGTTCCCAAAGTTATCAATTTTAAGTCACGAGAAAACAATATAACGTGTATTAAACATGGATTTACTCTGATCGGTTTCCCGTCGTGTGTGTGATGAGTCTTACACGTCTCGATCATCTTCAAAGCCATCCATGCGATTTGCTGAGCGTGTATCGAACTGAACTTGTGCAGGCCCGAAGCCACGCAGTAAGCATCGCCAATTGTCTCTACCTGTATGTTAAAAAAAAAAAAAAATAAAGATTGAATAAGTATATTAAACTATTTTTCTTTCACACAGTTATATATTTTGTGGTAATAAAGTACGATAATATTAAAATGTGACGGCTAGAAAAACGTAATGTTTACAAATATGAATAAATAGTCAGCGACTGCTATTTTATAACAAAATATTATATATATATATAGGTACATTCCGTCGTCGTATTTCTGCAAGTATTGTTACTCGTTTTACGTTTATTTTATTTTCCTGTTAAGCGTGTGACGTAAAACTCTAATCGTGTTTTACTCTTTCTGATGTAAGTTTTACTCGCATACGTCATAATATTTATGAATTAGTAGGCCATATAATACAGTTTTTTCCCTTTTACTTTGTATTTTATGTTGTTTTATAATGTATTATAATATAAACAGTTTTTTGAAAACTCACTTTTAATAATTGTATTCATTTTAATAGTGTGATTTTCGTAATTTGTGTAACTGATAAACGGCTTTCTCTGCATACAATATATTTGTACAACAATAAAATAAAACTTCATAATCATAATATCATAATGTTTGTACCTACACTCAATTTAAAACGATTAAACATAATATACACGCAATACTATTGATCTTGTCACCACGCGATAATATGATGTGCAAATTGTTTAGGTTTGTACATTTCTTTCTTGATTATTCTAAATTATATTATACGATCAGTGCACCGAGTAATCGTAAAAAAATTTATTTTACCACGTTTTAAAAAAAAAAAACCTTTTAAAATGTAAATATTATTTTAATACTAGTTTCCGAGTATTGTGATAAAAATTATGCAAAATACAAATTTGTAAGTCAAATAATATTATGTAAAAAAAATAAAATGAAATAATTATCAACACGGAGCCGACTAAACACAGTTTTACGGTTTGCTCGCAGCGATATTTATCTCGGTAGTGTACGATTCGTACATAAATGCGCATTATTATTTGTTTGTATAATGTTATAATAATGTTGTAACGTTGAAAAATAAGATTTGTAGGTGCAACGGGCGGCTTTATAAACTCCAGTGGCCAGTAAATTACAATATACATAGAGAGTAGATCGTCCTTTTTGCATAAAACATTTGAATGCGAATCGTTTTATTAGGGTTCGGTCGTGGTAAAATTTATTCCGGTAACGCGACGAATGTTTATCGCGCGAAGGTCTAACGAACGAGTTGGAAATCGAAAACGAATTCGCTTGTAAATCCGGAAGTAAAAATGAAAAAAAAAAGTCGCCGAGAACACAATGTACGTCGTCGGTAAGTTCACCTCGGGACTCACGTGCGTCGTAATTAAACGGATTCGGATGACCGAAAAACGACATGATATAATATATTATTATTATTATTATTATTAGGTACTTTTATTACAATATTTTGTTATTACGTCCAAAAACCAGAACGATTATTGTGCCACGGAGTTTCGATTGTTAATATATATACACTTCTAAATACCGGACACCCTCTGTCACTGAAATTGTGGCCGCTATTCGGAGTTGTCCGTTATTTAGAGGTCTCCGTTAGGGGAAGTTTCACTGTATAATATTAGAATATCATAATGTTGTTTACGCGGTCCCGTCGTTGGGGGGGCTGATCTATTTAATGCGGAAACGGCGACGACGACGATGATATTATTATTGTCTGTACGGACGCTCTGTAAAATAATAATTAAAAAAAAAAAACATATTATATACACACGAATGATGCGATACCATATTTTATTATATAGTCGATCGCCTTGAGAGTTGAGACTAGAACGCGCACAGCACACACCGCCGTCGCGGACACACACTGTTAACCGACTTTCCTGAAACGTATTATAATATTATTATCTTCATAATAATTTTTATCACGTGCATTAATATGGTTGCGTAATCGTGGGCAACCACGTTTTAACGAAAATCATATTGTTGCGTGTGCAGGATATTGTGATTTGTGTAGAGCACGTTTTTAACCGGCTCGACAGATTGTTAATAATAATTATATTGCATTAACCGGACCTCACTTGTTAGAGTTTGCGATTAAGACACGGGATTTACAAATAAAATAAAAATTAGTAAATTTAAAAGTAAAATGTACACTCGAAAAATTGATTAAAATCCTTTTTTGTATGTCATTTCACCTGCCCTATTCCTGAAATTGTTCATGCCCGGCATGCCGACTATTAATAATTATTGCGGTTATAATTTATTATTTTCATCTCTAAGTGACAACATTTATAACTGAAAAGAATAAAATAATCTTAACCTTAAAAAAAAAATAAATACTCTTCAATATAGGTGATAAGGGTAATATAAATGTATAAAAATGAAATATGTATTAAAATACATTCTCAAAATTCAAACCGCGTAAATAAGATGTAAATTGTACATATTGTGTCATGTACAGTGTATAATAGTGTATACTTTATCAAAGTTTGTAAAATGACTAAATACAGTATGTCTGCGTGTATAATTTTAAAGACTATCGAAAGAAGACTACTCGAAGATACACAAATTATAGTTATTACTCTTTTAAAAACTTTTAAAGTCGATTTTATCGACGGTAAAAAAAACCGTTGTAAAATGTACGTAAATTATTTACTTTTACCGTACAACTTACAGAGTTCACTTCTGTAGTTGTTCCATTCATTAGCGGGCTTAGAGCCGTAAAAGTAAAGGTTCGCGAGGTAAAAATTGTGTAAAATGTCATTTACGTATTACTGTAAACGACAAAAATTTCATATGTCGTTTAGTATTAATATAATATCACATTGATGGGTTATGGGCAGTCTATTTTAATACGCAATGCACCGATTGAACGATTATCGCCTGTAAATATTATTATAATATGTACATGGTTCAAGTGACTAATCTCGCGTTAATAATATTTATAATTTTATAATTTTTCGTTTGATCAACATCGAGCGTTCATAATACTACTTGATCCAAAATAAATTGCAGGTGCAGCAAAAGCACCATTATTCGTTGCATGATGCGCCTGAGCGTACGTCTATGACAAATTATTATACGAAACTCGTCAGTTATTGTTTTTCAGCCGTCGGACAATATTCTATCGCTCTCATTAGTGAGACTCGAAAAGCTATGACGAAACGCGACACATAATAAAATAGGTATTGTAGGTATCTACAATTCAGTTGTTATTGTGAGATTATAATCATTAAAAGAAGAAACGTTCAGTTAATATACTTATTAACAGGTATTAACAACGAAATCTATTCGAAATATATGTTGACCAATGGATATTATATAATTAAACAGTATTTATATTATAATCTTATGTAGTCATAATAATTGTGTAGGCACGTGATATCGTTAAGCAATCTTTAAATAATATATTGTACTCATCATACGAATATTTCATTGGAAAATGCGATGTGATTTTTTACCGCGAACCAAGCAGTATGATAACCGCATACACGGTTCTATTAAAATTATTATTATTGTTGTTGTTGTTTTTTTTTTTTTTTACTTTTGAAGCAATTTCGATAAAAAGCGTGTCAGAAACATCCAATTGTTTTTTTTATTGTTCTTCACAGTATTATGACTATTTTGTTCAGTCACTTTAGAACTATAAATAAGAGCTATATCAAGTAGCTACACCTAACTTTCTATTCGACATAAACGTGTTGCTATCCAAAATAGATATGTCGTGAGGGAAAAAAAGTTTGGTAAACTACAATGTTGTTTAAGTGTAAAAATGTTCGAATTATGAAAAAAAAAAAAAATGAAATACTGAAGTTTTTAAAGTTAAATGAAAGGAGAGAAATTTTATGATATTTTCTTACGCCTGGCCACAAAACTATTTTATAAACACTATAACATTATACGCATACGACGTTTATCATAACAGAAATAATACTACTAAATACGCTTTTTAGTTTTCATATTATTCAAAAAGCAAAGAACTATTAAACACAATTATGACTTATCACAATTTATGTGCTGTTGGTATACACATCGATGAATAATCGTATTATTTTTTTTATTTTTTTAAATGGTTCCAGAAAGTTTAAATTATTATTCTGTTCATTGAATATTGTGATTATTTAAAAATATACTTTAATCTACTCGGTTTTTCGATATTCGTAGTCCACAAATTACATTTCATAAAAAGTCAGGATCAAGCGTGGCGTAGGGTCTTACTAGTTACAAGTCAAGATTATTTTCCGGTTTCTTTTTTTTGTTTATACTATGTTGAAACTTTCTTTAAAAATCTGGGTTAACGAAGATGAAGAGTCGAAAGTTGTTAAATGTTCACTTATATAAAAACCTTTTTCATTTCTAAAAACAAACAAAAAAAAAAAAAAACATATTTTTTGCGTTCACTTAGATTTGTTAGGTGATATATACTCTAATCTAGCAACTCACAAGATGTATGTACAATCTAAATCATTATGGTAATTACTATGGTCGACTAGACTACAATAATTGTGTAAAATGACAATTCAAAATACGATATTCTTCGTATAGGTACGTCATATATCATATATTTTTGTTTATAAACGTCAAGTAATATTATGTTTGTATATAGTTAATAGTTATCGGCAATCCATAGATTTACGTATTATATTATTTTTAGTTATTCAGTCTTCATAATTTTTGAAGTGTATATATTATTATATTATATTGTTAGCCGAAATCTTGAAAAAGTTATATTTATGTAATAATTCTTATCACGATATACATATATATATATACATTTTTTTAATAAAATAAACTAAACACTTATTGTTTTTTATTATTTTTATTATTTGTGGTATTATAATATTATACCAACAAAAATATTAAATTTTTTAAAATGTCATTGTATCGTTTTGTTTAAGCAATGGAATATGGTAACATGATAGTACGTTTTCGATTCGCCATCAGCTGTTCAGCTTATCGAATTATTGTAGGTTTAAGCCATATTATGTTTTCAATTATTTATTTTATAACTCTGGTTCACTTTTATGAACACTTTATTCCTCGATATAATAGCTAAAAATAGTCACAATAAAAACTAATAATGTTATTCATCCAACGATGTTTGTTTACGCTTTTCAGTGTATTGTAACGTACATTTTTTTTATTAATTTTTCGGAAATATTCAACAACGGAGTATCACAATTTGAAAGTTTTTAATCGTCTGGTGCTCCAAAAATTACAAATAGTTACCATAATTTAATTTTATAATAAAACAAAAATTACTTATTACATATTATGCGTTTTTATTTTATTTTAGACTAATATAGAAAGTAAATTATGAAACACTATTAGTTCAACTGACTATTATTGGTTATTTTAACTCTTTATGTTGAACTCCATTCAAGGATATAATAAGTTTCATAAAATGCGAGAGAGTGATAATAATAAATGATAATTAAAACAAAAAATATTAAAATGTCAACTGTTACAAAACTAACTAATCCGTTTGATATAGGGCCTAAAGAAAAAAAAGTATAATTATTTGTGTAAAAAAAAAAAATCAAATTAAAAGTGTAACGCTATATACGGCCATATTATAATAGCCAAAGTTGTATTTAAGATCGATAAAAAAAAAAATTAACGAGAAAAAAATACCTGCACCGATGTGATCATATTCAGCAGATTTCGCTGAATAATAATATTTGACTATTTCGATGATATGTTATACATATATCATACAAACATATCGACATCTGTTATAATTCTACCTCTAATATTAGTCATGCGCATATTATTATTATGGTTTTTTTTTTTTTTTTTATTATTTTCCCTGCGGACTTCTAAAATATTACAACAACATTAGTGGTTTTACACTATGTTAATATATGATATTGACGTACATATTATTATAATGTTGTGTGTATAGGTGAATGAAATGGTATTTTTTTAAGCTTATACGAGATGTAAAAAACGAATTCGATTCGATACGTTCGGTCGAACGATGGCAATCGCATTGTTATTATTGTGAATCATTATTATTGTATAAAATAAAAACGATTATAATATCGGCAGCAGTGGGAGTGGGATTGCTGAGGAGGAGTGGGGAGGGGAGGGGTCTTGAAGATTATCATTATAAAACGGAAACGGTTTCGTGGATACCGGAGACATTAATATTAATATTATTATCATTATAGTAATACCATTGTCAGTAAACGACCGCGTCGTCGTTTCCCTCGAAATGCTTTCGATCGTTTTTTTTTTTTTTTTTTTTGAAACGCAAACTCCAAATCTCTGCACGACCACCACCGAAGCAGTGGGCTGATGCTTATACACTTTATACGAATTTAAATATAATATTTCTGTATGCGTATATCTCGTGTACACCAACTGTGGCGCCGCAAACTATGATTACACGCGTATTTTAATACGGAAGTCATTAAATTAATTTTTTTCGCGCTCGGAAATTGTTCGGTTCATTTTGATTGAAAAAAAAAATGAATATTATTTGCTCAAAGGAAATCGTCAACACCTTTTTCGCCAATATAATTTATTTGGACGACGATATTATTTTTTGCGCACTCCGTCGAGTTTTCGAATGTGCCGTCGATTTACCGAACACGACGACGACGAGGACGACAACAACAACAATACATTATATTTTACAAAATATATATTATAAAGGTACGTTACTATCATTGTCATTTGGTGTAAAACATTTTAGGCGTTATTAATTGCTCCGATGATTTTTCGTAAAGTCGAAACCATTACGCCATTCGCCGAACCCGATATGGTCGTACGCGATGTTTGACCATACATCATTTTTATGTCCGTCAACTCATTAGACTGAATTTTTACGGAACCGTTTTGCGCGGTGGCTATTCGAAAACGAGCGAATATAATATATTGTTGTTGTTATTATTATTGTGCACGTTAATAGTGTAGATACTTCTCGGACCGTGTAACGACCGTGCGTAAAACGGAAAACATTACAATATTAACGACACAATGTGAATATAATATTACAATATACTATATTATTATGCCAGCAGAAATACGCACATATAATACTGGGACGAAAGTTTTAGCGAAATATTATTATATCGTACACACGTGTGGTGTGTACAGTGCTACTATAGTGAGCGTCCGTTTTCGATTTAGTATATTAGTGTGACAATATTTTGTGTTCACGTCAGAGCAAGGTCTCGCGCTTATCGCAATAATTATTATTGTTAACGGTACAATAATAATATATCGGTGTTTTGAGAACCGCACCGCGTTGAAAATGGCTATATGATATAAGCGCCAAAGGTGCAAAAATGACGTATCAATTGCGTTAAAATTAATATTTTATAGAAGTAGCTATTTAAAAATATTTAAAATTGTCAATAATTCTTAAAATATAATATACACAAAAATAAATATAATTTTAATAAATTGGTTGACTTTTTATTCCAACTTTTTTCACATATTTTATACGACTTATTTCACCGTCGTGGTATTTCCTCCGTTGTTCAATTATTTCATCGTGAGATATCCTTAATTTAATTTTTTATTAGGAGGAGAGTTCATAAATAAACATGTTTCGTTTTGTAATTTTAATAATACATCAATTATAACTATATTAACGGAATTACTATATGAATTTAATATTTGTTATTTAATATCTATTAACCGTGGTACACAGGTACCTAGGATTTTGGCGCTTTCGTACGGTACGACTTTTTTTTTATCTCATTTTGGCGCTTATATCTTCCACTGATTGAAAATATATCATAAGAACACGCAGTATACCTACAGCGTAATAATATTATGAGTTTTATATTTTAGCGATACACATATTTCACGGAAGGCGCGTAATATACAAGATAAAAACGAATTAGGCTTTGCTTTTTGCGCTCAGCTCTTTCGACAATCGCAGAATATTATAATGCATTTTATACGCAATTATCCATCCAACGAAAGAATCAATATTATTATCTTACGAAACGTCGTGAAAACAATATTATTATATGTTGCCGCGTTTATAAAATGTACTGTCCGCGTATAAGACGCGCTATCGTAATAATGAAGAGTAATCGTTTTACCGTAATCGTGTTTGACGATGAAATACAATTAAAGTTATTGTTTAATTTCGTGCACGTCATATCATATTAGAACAAACCAATTGTTACAATTATTATAATCTATTCTATTTGTTTTAAGTGCGATAATAATTGATTGGCAAACGGACGTTTCCGATATAGGATTGAATTACGATTTTGCTACGCAATCATTTTTTTACGTCCAGTTTTCAGTGGTTAGGATTTAAATAAGTACGATTTACAGTACAGTGTGTAATAACTAGGGATGAGAAGTTATAGGATTTGCATATTTTTTTCTGTATCTTCTATTTATAGCTAGGTGAGCTAAAAATCTGTTTTATAACCTAATGAATCGAAATTTGGTATTTAAATTTTGCATATTTTTGCATATATTGGTAGTTTTCTTAAAAGTTGCATATTTATGTTTTTTTGTGCATAAAAATGCATATTTAGT
>JACXSJ010000902.1:123263-146420 GCA_014851325.1 Pentalonia nigronervosa | reverse complement strand
TAAAGTTTTTTTTCGTCATACATTTACTGTAAAAAAATAATTATTATATAAAGAAAAATATTATATTCGTTAAATGTGAGCCAAAGTTTATGAATTAGATAGCAGAAAGATGTATTTCTAATATATATACCTAGATACTAGAATAACTAGAATAATATTCATACCTTTAAAATATTAAATTTAATGCAACTCCCCCCCCAAAAAAAAAAAATAAATAAATAAATAAATAAAAATTTATAGGTTGGCTAAGGTTTATATAAATATATATCCCTACTGTCTTAATAAGTGATACACATTTTAAAGTTAGGAGGAATTTATTATTCTATACCCATATAATAGTAATTTTAGATTTAATTCTTACTTATGATGGTTTGCTGTGACTGGTTCTGTAAGTAGTATGTTTCGAACATCCTTTGGCATTGTTTTGAATAACACACTTTTTTCTTCCATCATTGGTATTAGATTTAGAGGTAAATTCATGTTATTAGAGTCACATACTGTCAGAGGATTATTTCCATCAATAGATGCGATTAAAAGAAGTTCAAATCCTAAACAAATTCCAAGTATTGGAAATCGATCTCCTTCATCATTTATCTTAAAAAATATATAATTTATAAATAATTTGATTCTTAAACAAATCCTGAGTATTACAAAATGATTATTTGTATTATTTTTCTGAAAAACAGAAAACATTGAGTCTATGGGCAATAAACAAGTTGACCATGGACAATATCAAGATATTCATCTATTGATCTGCTTTATTATATTATATAATTTACATATTTTGCAATGTGAAAAATTTAATTTGTTGATTGACTGATTTCGAAACTAATATTTATCACACATCTTTGATCTTCAGAGATCAAAATGCCATTCACTTTTTAGTTATTTACTACATTCTTATAATATTTTGTAGCTATTAATTATGTGTGTTGTTTGAAATGTGCCATATTATCAATTTATCAAAATCCGTTTATTCTTATTTATTTTTTTACAAAGTCGTTCTTAATTGTTGAAATAGTTCAATTTTATTTTTACCTACTTATGGGGTCTATTGGCTAATGGTTTTCACCCAAGGTAAATATAAATTGCCCAAATGTTTGCTCCTTAATAATAAATTCAGATTATACATTACACGTTTGGCTATGTGAAAAATTTCATTTGTTGATTGACTTATTCCAAAACTAATATTAAACGCACATCCTCCTCCAGGAACCAAAATGCCATTGACATTTTTTACTTTATCCCTATAACATTTTATAGTTGTTAATTGTGTGTTGTATAAAATATAATTATTCTGTAACATACATGTAATATTCAGTAGTCTTATTGGTGAAAATTGGTACAACACGACCTCCAGAAGCTTCAATTGCTTTAACATAAGATGCAGCTATATATGAGTTATTAAAAGGTTTCAAATTTTTAAAACTAGACCAATAAACTTCTTGTGTTAATATTCCAATTACTGGTTTTTCATTACAAATAATTAGTTTTGTCAAAAAACTCAAAATTAAAGTAAGAAAAACTGGTAAATACATATTTTGATTATGAACTAACTTATTTATTAAATTAATATACTAATTGTACTCATAAACTGCAAGTTCAAAAGTATTTTTAGACTTTTCTTGTGTATATTAGCTTAAACGTTATAAAAATGATTATAATTTTTGATCTAGACGAACAATACCTTTTGTTAAATGATTTATTTATTGGCAATTTAATCTTACATTTTAGACCATGTTTCCAATTATAATAGTTTAATCAAACATATTATCAAAACCTTTAAATGTCAAATCAATTACTCGTAGTTTATGATTTCATTCATTTAATTACAGGGTGATGATTGTATTTTAATTTTTAAGCTGTGCATCTGACCATATAATAATAATAATAATAATATAATTTATAGTACATATTTATCGAGCTGAATCGAATTATTATATATAATTTTTAAAAACGCTATTTACATACTTCTTTCTTTTTGTTGAGACATTGCAAAAGATACACTTAATAAAAATTGTTTATATACTTACCTTATTTAATCGTATACTTATTTGAAAACACTTATCACTAAAATTCAACACTTAAAGAAAATTAATAATCATTGATGTTATATTGTAACTCATATAAATGTTCAAATTCACATTTCTTCAAATGTGTAGGAATTAATAATTGGTTTTATAGAAATATAAAAATATTATTTTTAAATCATCGCTTGTTTATTATAATAATAATATATTACACATTATGTAAAATGTTATGTATTGTAATATTTTCAATAAATATTATAATAGGTACTCTATAGAAATAGAATATTATATATTTTTTTAAATTATAGTACTATTGTGAGTTGTGACATTTAGAGTAATTAACTTTCATTCATTAAAAAAGTAAACTTGCTCAAAAACAGATTTTAATTTTCCCACATATGTAGTAGGATAGTTATAAATTAATTCATTCTTCAACGTACTATTTTTGATATATTTATGTATATTTTGACGACATTCATTTACAAACCAGTCATAAAAATAGCGTGCAGAATATATTGCTGACCAACTGTGAGGGTCCTTTTTTTCCCATTCATAGGCATTTTTTTCTGGATGAAATTGTAGTCCTACAAATGGATATTTTTTTGCTTCTATTGTGGATATGAATGTCAAATTATTTTTATCTTTATTTATTGATATAGCATTCCAAAATGTATCTAAGTTCATTGATGTAAAGTTTTTTTGGGTTATACATTTACTGTAAAAAAAAATGATTATTACATAAATAAAAATATGTTCAGTTAAATATGAGTTAATTAATATTCCTGTAATTGTCCATAGTTGATGAATAAAATAGCAGTGAAATCTTTTTCTAATGTACATACCTGGATACTCATATCCTTGCATATACAGACCTAACCTTTCAAAATTATAAATATTTGGAGTGTCTTTTTTATTGGCATCTACATCAATAATCTTGAAATAATACAGATTTGTTTTATGATGAGTAGTGTAAGAAGCTACAATAGACAGTATGTGCATGCAAATATGCACAAAAATATCCAAAATACATAAGGAAAAATGTTTTATATGATGCAATGTTTTATTTTCAAAATTCAAAAAGTTAGTATAAATTTATTAGTTATTATTTATTAACATTTTTGTATTGTTACTAGTTAGTATAATACTTTATTAATAATTGTTTTATTAAATAAATGAAAAAGAAAAATCTCATGTGTGGAAAACTAATTGCTATATTAATTATTGAACTGAAAAATAATATTATCAGCATCTTAATAATAATATTAATACAAGTACGTTTTCAATATATTATGTGAAATTGCATACTAAAATACATAAGTCATTTTTTTTTTTTATCGAAAGCATTGAATATTTTACATAAAAATATAAACTTTTTGCACAAAAATTAAAAAATCGGCAATTTTAATTTTTTTTTTAATTAATCAAATATGCAAATATAGCATTTTAAATTTTTTTAAGCCTTAATTGTATAGAAAGGCTTTCTAGTTTTTAGGAGCACTTAGAAAAATATACAACTCTCACAACTTTAAGTCCTAATAATGAGTAATGTACAGTGGCTGTCAAATAATGAGGTGGAATGTGGTCTTTTTTTTAATATATACTATTTAATCATTAAAAATATAATTTATGATTATTGTTTTATATCTATATATAAGCTATAAATATTGAAAAAAAAGATCATAAGGGGATCTATCCCCTCTATTCCTCTCATTCATTTGATCTCATCTGGAGTTGTTATTATTTATATGTATATAACAGAAAGATTTCATGTATAATTGATTATTTAGGTTGTTAAAATGTATCTAAATAAAAAATTAATTAATCATTTAATAAATACATACAAATGATGATTTGCTGTGACTGGTTTTGTAAGTAATATGTTTCGGATATCTTTAGGCATGTTGCTAAATAATACACTTTTTTTTTCCATTTCTGGTACTAGTGTTAAAGGTAAATTTAAATCTTGAGCATTACATTTTGAAAAAGGAAATTCTCCTTTAATAGATGCCATTAAAAGAAGTTCAAATCCTAAACAAATTCCAAGAATTGGAAAATGATCTTTTATATTGTTTATCTAAAAAACAGACACAATTTTATGAATGGACAACAAAATATTTTGACCTTGAACATATATATTTTTCAATAGATGTTGATATCCTTAATTTTGTTGCATAATATATTATTTACATGTTTTGCAATGTGAAAAATTTCATTTGTTGATTGACTTATTCCAAAACTAATATTAAACGCACATCCACCTCCGGGGACCAAAATGCCATTCACTTTTCTCACTACATCCCTATAAGAATTTTTAACTGTTACTTGTGTTGCAGAAAATGTTTTTATTGTATAGTTTAGTTATGTACATATAATATTCAGTAGTCTTGTTTGTGAAAACTGGTACAACTCGTCCTCCAGAAGCTTCAATTGCTTTAACATATGATGCAGCTATATATGATTTATAAATTGGATTTACGTGTCGAAAAGCAGACCAATAAACTTCTTGTGTTAGTATTCCAATCACTGGTTTTTCATTACAAATAATTAGTTTTGTCAAAAAACTCAAAATTAAAGTAAAAAAAACTGGCAAATACATTTTGTTACAAATTTTATCTCGACTAAATTGAAATGTTAACGATCAACACAAATTACCAGCATTTACAAAAGTAGAATGAACTTTTTTTGTTTGCACTAATATTAATTTTTTAAGCAAACCATTCTAATTTATATATAACATTGAAGTATGTAATTGATTGGTTGAATAAACATATTTGTATGTGTATTTAATCTCAGGATAACATAGTGCCACACCAAGGTCTGTTATCTTTGATTTTTCTCACTGTCTCTCATGCGTAACACATGTGTAAATTAGCTTTAATAATGTTGAAAAGTTATTTTTGAGTTCCAAGTTTCAACAACTATAATACTTATTAATTATTACTAATTACATAAAACAATATTATCTGACTCAAAAGCATATAGTTGCTACTTTTTTTAAATATTAAAATCAATTTAATATTCAGTAGTTTTGAACAACATGACATTTTTTTATTATTATTAGATATTTTTGAAAGAGGTTTCTAAACTTATTAGATAATATTATGTTATTCAATTATAGATTCTAAATGGAACTTGTTCCATGCATTGGTTTTTCAATGATGAGTGTTGTTATCGTTTTCAAACACTTAATGTAATTAGTAACAATAAAAATGTTTTTGCATTACTTATATATTTGGTTTATAATAGAACACAAATATCCTCATAACTTTATAATAAAACTATTTTACTCAATAGAATAAATGTATATTTAAAATATAATAATTTACAAGTATATTATGTATAATGTATTTATGTATGCAAATGTAAAATCCAACTATGAATTCCTAATAAAATATAAAAATATAGAAAGAATCAATAAATATGTATATTATATTCTCTCCTGTTTATATTTAATTGTTATTTTTCAGATATATATATAGACCATCTGGATATCATTCTGAATATGTTAGTCTTGGTACCAAATTAACAAGATCATTTATGTGTTTTGCATTTATTTTCATATGGCATGGATTATCATGGGAAGTTTTCTTCTGGACTCTATTTAACTTCATAGGTATCACATTGGAAACCCTAGCAAGGGTTTTTGGAAAAACGTCTTACTATTTAGACTATATTAAAGTAACTAAAGTTATTCATTTCTAAAGTATTAAATCAAGGGTGTCATTTTTGTTTAATCAATAGGGATACAAAATTATGAATCTGGCCAATATTTTACTCCACCAAGCCATTCATATAATCTGTTTGTTTTGCATATCTAAAAACGTTTTCGAATTGTTTCGCTTGCTCTGTCAGCATTTACAATTTACATTTTTATATTCAATAGTATACAGAAATATTTTTTTCAAAAATAATTATTAACAAACTAAATGCCAATATTATACTTCTATTTATTCTTCTATATTAGGGTACATTTTAATGACAACAGTAAAATTATAACATTTTATGTGGGCCAAAAACATATTTTAAAAAAATAGGGATACCAAAGTTTGGTCTGAAGCTTTCAAATAACGTCTGTCTTAAGTATATGATTAGTGGGATCAGGTGGTGGATATGTTTATTTTACTTAACTTATTTTTATTGATTCTATTATCAAATATCAATATCAATATTTGAACGTTTGATGTATGTAAGTTAATTGATGAATACTCTATTAATTAACTTTGATACTGTTTTCCACAAAGCATACAACACAAACTACAGAGTTATAGATTTTTGATTTGGAAAATAATCAATTTTTAGTTATAAATTAAATAAACTTTATAATAATATGTAGATTACCCAATTGTACATTACTATTTTGTATTATATGATTATAGAGCAATCTAAGTGATCCTAATGAAAGACGGTTTTTAGCATTTATAACCAGTCCTTTAACAATGCTGTCGGCCATTTCAAATTTTTTTTTTTTTGGTGGTATTGATGCTGGTTTGAGTTTTTTTGAAGCAATATTTTTACTAAGTAAGTAATTTTTATCATCAATAGATTTCATAATATTTTATTGATTCGTTAAATTTTTTTTTTTAGATACATGGATTGAAAACATTATTATTATCATAATATTTTATTCAATGTGTCAAATATCTATAGAATTCAACCATTATAAAAAATCAAAAAAACAATAAATTATATATATATATATTATATCTCTTAAATAAGGTACATATTGTATTTCAATTAACACAAAGTATTAAATTTAAAATAAATATTAATCAGTACAATTTACATAATAAATGTATTATATGGTTCCTATATTTGATATTATAATATTGTAAATGCAATAATTTAATAATTAGTCTGTAGCCTACTATGTATAAAAACAAACAAATTAACTATGAATACTAAGTATTAGAAATAAAAATCTAACTTATTAAGTATTATGTTTTTATTACTAAATAGTAAGTACAATAATGATTATTAATGTATCTCATAATAAATACTGATTTAATAAATTTCAAATACGCTTTAACAATTACATATTTAAAAAAAAAATTGTTTGGCTGTAGCAAGCTCATGAATGTACCGAATTACCTGTATGTATCTATCTATAAATTAATTGTATAACTTTTTATAAATTTCATCATTACTTATTGTATATTTTTAATAACCATATTGTTATATTTACAAGTGTATTTAAAATTAAAAAACAAAAATTGTAAATGAATGATTATAAAACATTTTAATGACATGGACTGCTATTTTATATTTTGTATTTTTATGTTTATTTCTTAGTGTATTAATTATCCTCTATTAAGTGCTGTTTAGTTCATTTTAAACTTAATTCTTTACTTTTTATTCATAGAAGGCTGAAAATATTTTTCTAATTTTTATTTGAGAGAATATGAATGTGTAAAATGTAAATGATAAAAATCTATTCTTGATTTCAGACAATTTCATGTGGTCTTTTGAAGTGTTAAGGAATGCTTTTTCTGAGTTATTTTTAATCCTTTTTAATTTGTTAGATTGTGAGATTGTATCCCATTAATTTTGCCATACAAGGCTTATTTTTTGTTTAACAGAGACTTTGCATTGAGCCCATGCATTCTTCATAAGTGAGATCCAGCACCCATAAGTAATAAATGCCTAGTTGACTTAATCATTCAACATGCCATTTAAGAATGCCCTAAATTTTAAAACATACAATATTCCTTATCAAATACTAGACAACCTAAAAGAAGCTCTCAATGAAGACAACAGCACAAAAATCCTATTTTTTCTAACCAAGTTTAATATTGTAAAATACTTTTGACATTATTAACCTGTATATTACATAAATATACATTTTTTTAATGTACATAAAGTTATAGCCTTAGTTGCTGAAGCCTATTAAAAAATTAAAAAATCTATATTATGTACATTGATTTTGCGGATTGAAGAGAGAAAACTGAACAAGTGCTGCAAGTCGTATGCTTGAAGTTGTGATATTTTCTCAGTATTGCAAGTTGGATTGAAAATGTTGTATTTTATAAAGCTAAGTTGTAATTGCTTAAAAATATTCATTAGTGTTTTAGAGTTTAAAAACAAAAATCAATATTTAAAATATAAGTGAATATAATGCGGTTAAATTAAATTAACATCTTAATTTATCAACAATCTTAATTTTTAATTAACATTGCAGATTACATTTTTGCCATTTGGTTGTTAAGTTAGTTAGGTAAAATTTCGGTTTATTTATATAAGACATTAAGATATTTGTTATTTTAGAATACTTATAAAGCTCTAAATGTCTACTGTTTTTGTTGTGTTTTATAATATACTTTATACTCCTACAGTCATATTATAGGTAGTTTATGAATTCTATTTTTTTCAAAACTACAAAACATTTTCTTTCTTTGATGTATATAATATATTATATCAATACATAATATCGTTCAAATAATTTACTAGCTATAATCTTGTAAGTTGAAGTAAAGAGTGATGGTAGAAATGCTCGAGTAACAAAAATAATTTCTAAAATTCTTTACTCAAATAATTTCACATTTATAATGTATAATCACAAATAATGTTTTTTTCCACCTTATGACGATATTTTGTAATTGATTTATTTTTGAACAGAATTTAAATGGATATTTTTCAGTTATAGCATTAACTGTATAGCTAATGAATTCTTGAAGGTTATAAAAACTAAAGAAGTTCTATACAAACAAATGAATGAAAGTCAATTAAGTCATATTAAAAAAGTGTAAACGTCCTTCACATAATTACGCTTTGTTATCATATGTAGTTAATCGGTATGTATCAACAAATGCCAAGTAGGTTCTAATGCAGATACTATTTAAATACTTATAGATCTAATTCTTCATATTTTAATTTTTAATATATTTGGATTCAGTTCAATATATATGGATAATAATAATTAAAAATAATATCATATTATATAGTTAATCCAAGGTTTGAAATACGAAAACCTCGTTATAACTTAATTATATTTAGAGCCACCCTGTTAAACGATCGATACCTATTATAATTATATGATTCATATAATTGTATAGTGACCATTCTTAAATCGCTTTAACTATAATTCTATACACTGATTATATTATGTACAGTTATTTGATTGATCGACTTTACTTAAATAATATAATATTACAAATTTTAATCATCAGTATCTTCTCGAATGACAATGTTGTATGTCTCCTCTATGATAAGGCGGTGGCGGGGGTGGCGTCGGGGGAAACCCTCCTCTGTCTTGAGATCCTAATGACTGCCTGTCCACCTCAATAATATCCTCGCTGTCTTTTTGGAGAGTCGAAAAACACATGTCTCTATTGGCACAACAACTTTCCTGATGTCCGACATTGCAAGACGATGATATCACGCTGGAATTATATTTTTTACGGCGAAAAATCTAAATGGAAAAAATAATTACGATTAATAGGTATATTTGAAAACAATTCTTAACATTTGTTACTTTGGTTTTGATTATGCTATGGCTGATACGTCTGAACTTTCGGTTCAAAGCCCAGTATATGAACGGATTCCAAAAGCTATTACTCAGTGCTATCCACGTGATTATGAAATCTACAGCCGGGGGCATCTGTATACACGATAAATGTGTGATCAAACACACGTAATCTCGGTTGTACGTTACAATATGTATTTACTTTATGCATATAAAAAAAATATTTTGAAATACGTACTTTAGTGCCTGTACACGCAGTGACAACTTCTTGGATGGTCCAAGGAGTTACGGCTACTATAAATCCTAATGCTACTGCTCCCATAGCCCTGGTAGTTCGAATACTTTGTCTCAGTTCTTTCGATGCTAATCGATCAGATGCTTCATCGTGAGTGCTCTAAATTAAATCATTTTCTTGAGCTTATTATTTAATTTTTAAAGAATCTGCAAAAGCCTAACCTAAAGAAAATTATGATCAACTAACATTGTATTCAGGTGCAAACTGGTAAAAAAGGGCACGGGGTGCTACATAATTTTAGGTCAAATATTAAAAATTGTTGGAGTAAATTTAAAAAAATATATAATTTATAAAATATTATAATATTTGATTTTGTTTTACTAAGATATTTAAAATATGTCAGAAAAATGGAAAAAGATACCAATAAATTAACACGAAGTTGTAAGTAAACAACCATTATTTTGTAGGTACCTATATGATATACTTTGTATATATACTAATAAAGTAATATACTTATGCATTTATGTATAATATGTTAACTTAAGCGTATAAGAAGATCCCAGTCAGTCCATGCTTGATTGTATTAGTATCACTGTACTACGAAGCGTGTATTTAATTTTTTTTTTATCGAGCAATGTTCCTTAAAATCTAATCTATTTTTTAGTACCGAGAATTTTTACTGAAAGTGGTTTACCACAACACAAATAAAAATACAACCAATAATATATATTATCTACGACCTAATGATCTACCACTTGAAATTTCGGGATTTATCCAATATTTCGAATAGCGTCTTGTCACATCGTGATTTCTGATTAAGAAATTTGTAGGTATACATATGAGAAAATAGCAATAAGGACATCAACAAATTCTATGGCCTTCGATCTAGGAAAAAGGGTACGAGGATACCACAAATGAGGGAGTACGAATTATAGAAGTTTCATAGGTAGGCGTATTACCATACACCCACTACGTCAGATTTTTTTACGTTATTATTAACTATATAAATATATAATTGAAGCTATATTTTACAAATTCATTCGAGCTTTGTTTCAATATAATATTATTTAAAGTTTTATCAGTAAACTGTCTACAATTATAATTGATCTACACTTCTTAATAAACATCGCACGTCCCTAGTTAACCGGATGGCATGTGCAATGCAATATCCTATAACCAAAGGCTTCGTGGTTGGTAAAAACAATACCAAATACCTACGTGGGTATCTATAAAGTCGTGATCTTGATGCGTAATTTCAGACGTGAACATGGATTTAAACTGAACATTTCAAATTCAATATTGAACAACATTACTACAACTACCTAATATATTATATTACAGTGGATTCCCGTAAGTCGAAATTCAAGGGAAATAATTTTTTTCTCACTTGTTGAGGTTCTGCTGTATCTATATTATATTATAGTATTAAATCACCTGCGTTTTTAAATAATAAGTATACCTTTCCGGCGTTATTGGGCAACATCGGTTGCACTAGAACGGCGCATATGTTGATTTGTTGCCTGTGCCGGAGTCTGTCCACGTGCAATGCCGACCCGTAGAAGTACATGAGTGCCATTGTCGTGGGGAAGTAAAACAGGCAGGCGGCCAATATTCGCAAACTCGGCCTTTGATAGAACGGCTCGCACGCCATTAATCCATTGCCGTTATAGAAATATCCACCCCTGCGGATTACTGCCGCACCGAAAGCGGTTAACGAACCCACCAGAGTCAAACTCAACACCAACATACAGCCCTGTAAGTACAAAAGTAAAACTATTATGAGTGGCAAAATTTTAATTTTTCAATTGTGCATCATACAAATTATGGCTATACATGCTGGTTGTGTACACAAATATTTGTGTCCGTAATTATTCGTATGTCACCGTCTTAGGCTGAGTACATAAATCGTATGGTTTTTATTAGTTTGTCCGCAATAATTTTTTTGTCTGGTACTAACAACACTAAGCAGGTAGATTATTACTTATTTTAGTTAAAATATTGAAATTAATTAGACTATTAAGCAGTTATTATAATTGCTCACTACCTACATGGTTTTAACCATATGGTTGGGAATGTTGGCTGTCCTATCGTCAAAATGCCCAATACTCCTGGTATCAACAATTCGCACCTTTCTATTTCTAAACTCAATTTTTAAATTTCAGGACCGGAACACGACGTTGACTGATCAATTCTTAAACCTTAGTAACGACTAGTGAAAATAGAAAGATTACATCTCTAAAGTCCAAAGTTCAATTTCCAATTTATAGAAGTGCTATTTTCACTGCCCCAAAAAAGTTACGAGAAAAAAAACAATTGCTCTCGTTTCAATCAAAATTTTAAGTACTCACTCAGCCATTTAAGTGTTACAGAAAACAAAAATTAAAATAAATGATTTATTGATTTATATTTAACTTCTCTTTTTCTAAATTTTAGAGAATTTGTTTTAAAATCAATTAATTACTTAGTAACAAAAAAAAAAAAATCACTTTTTTGACTTTCATCTTTCGTTAGATGTTAGGTGCTACTTAGGTAAGTACGTTACGAAATTATTATTTTAAAGTTTGAAATATGGAAATAAGTTGGTTATGCAAATAGCAAATGTATATATATTTGAATGGCATTAATGCGTAGTAAGTATTTTGTAATATTTTTATCGAATACGACTTGTTTGGTCTGTTATTTGTATCGTAATATAATTGTCCGTTTATCTAATTCTCGATAAAAAACTATGTTGAAGGATTTAAAAATATTTAAAAATTAAAAAATATATTATACCTATTTTCACAAATATAAATGTTTTCTTTTTTTAATATTAAATTTACATTTATGAACTATAAATTCAATTAATTTAAATTTACATTATTTATTTGATTACTTCTATAAAAAACCAAGGGGAAAAAATAGAATTTTTTTTTGTAATTGATTTCCGGAACGTATTACCTGCGAGTGTACATGGCGTCCAAATTTGAATCAACCCAGTAATTATTTTACACGTTCTTGCAAATTCCAAATAAAACTAATATAAATTATAATTGTTAACAGAAAATTGTTCTATATATGAATTTTCTGAGTAAATATTTAATTAAAAAATCTAAATGCACCGTTAAGTTACCCTAACATATTTTTTTTTTAAAATAAAGATTAAATATATACTTAATTTACCATTACTTTTAAACGATTTTGAAAAATAGTTCTATGTTGTTTAGGTTACAATAAAATGTAATATATAATGGCAACTATTTTATTAAAATCACTGTATTATACAACATTTACAAAACATACATTCACTGACATTTTTCGCAATAAGATTGATGCAGCTTTAAGCATAATTGGACGTTTTTGTTTGAAATGGCCCAATTGTGTTCCTTTTAAATTTTATATTTTATCGAAATGTTGTTAATCGTTCACCATTGTGCGTTGGATAAACAAAGAAGAAACATTAATAAAAATGATGAGGAAATATTTGGAAATTGGAGTATGGTAATGATGATAGAGTTGTAAATAAAGATAATTAATTAAAGTCTCGAAAGAAATATGTGCATGTGTGTATGTGTATGCGATCCACAGCCGAGTCTATCACACTTATGGTTCTGAAATTTTGTACGTAGGTGGGTAATCCTATACCCAAGGATGTGCACTTCGAAGCTAAATTTTAAATTTTGCATTTTACAGAGATGCGTACAGCCTTACACAGCTAGGATTTGTTGGCTCATAAAAAACTTATTTTTTGTAATGTTTGTATATAGTTTATGCTATTGGTTATGTAGGTATATCAAATAAAATAGTTATTATAATTTTGTATAATTTTATACCGGTATTTTATACTATTTCAAAATCATAAAAATGGATGTATTGCAGGATCAGCTATAAATTTATAATTAATAAATAGGTATATAATATTAACTGCTATGTAAAATCAGAGACCTAAATGGTTAATGCTTATAAAAATCTACAATTTTTGACCGATTTTCATAGAGTTTTTGTCAATAGATTCAGAAACATCCGTAATGTCATAATATGGGCTACTTTTTATTACTTTTTTTTTATATTTTAACACATAAAAGTTAAATATAGTTACTATCACAAAAACCTATAATTTTTTTTTATTTATACGTTGTTACCATTGGTTACAGAAAATAAAATAGTTATTATGATTGGACATAATTTTAGACCTGTATTTTATGTTTGGTAAAAATAACCAAAGTAACATGTGTTAAAAATCTGTGCAGCTTACATTTAACAGAGCTTAAGAAGGGGTAAACACAAGACAGTAACGTGCAGAACTCTTTCTGTATGTGAGGCCTAATTTTCTTACACCACCTACCCACAAAGAATATAGTTATGTTCTATTAAGAGACTTCATAATTACTATAACATTCTATGAAAAGACAATATTATACATAAAAAATACCATCTACCCACCCACCCGTCTTTCTGTAAGTGAGGCTCTATTTGCGACATGTCTGCACTCCACTGATTCAAGGGCATTTAATTAATTGTCATGGGCATTACCGTGCAAGATCACCTATAATACCTATAGTGAATAAAGTAAAAAATGTTAAAGTTTTTAATTTTTCATTTAGTATTTTTTATTTTTTTTATTCAAAACATTTTTTTTTTTTAAATAAACCTTTGTGAAAAAAATTTATTAGATATCCGACCGCATTTGCCCTTTATCGATTTTCCTCAACACGAGACTGAATTAAATTGCATTAGACGAAACCTAACCTTCACATTTTATTGGATGTAAATTAATGAAGATAATTCACTATTTACTTCTAAACTAAAGTATAATATGAATAAGTAGATACTTCTAATGGTCAAATAAAATATTGGCATTTATGTATTCTCATTCATAAACTACTTTTGATTTAATTGTTATTTAAAATACTCAATCAGTAGTCGTATACAAATTATGATTTATTTGTTTATTATATGGTGAGAATTAATATGTAAATATAAAGACAAATCGACTCAATCTTGTTTTATAAAATAATATTATTTTTATTGCACATTATTGATTTTGTGAGGTTCATGTTAGTTTTATATTTCTACGAAGGCACACCTTGTAACTTATTATTTAATATAAATATACAATCTTTATAAAAATATAGAACATATCTGTATTCTAGGTTTCAAAAATACTGTAGTTAATTATATTAATTAATAAATATAAAAATATAATAAGAAATACATTTAACGATGTATGGTTCATTAATTAATAAGATACCTGTTATTAGTAGTTATTATTTATATATATACCTACATTTTTTCTACATTAAAAACAATTGTTAGGTAGTAATTAAATCCAATATTTTTGATAAATATTTATTTTTTAACTTATCTATAAGTTATTACATATGTAAATATCATTATTATTATGAACTTTAAACTTTTAAATAATATTTATGAAATGCATATATTTTTGAATAAATATATTTATTGCAAATTATTTAGTAGAAGATTTTATTGTCGATGTATCTAAATCAAAATTCTAATGAGTATATAATTTCTGAGTTATTAAAATGTTTATATTAAGGATAATAATCTTTAAAAATGGCTTTACAAAAATAGAAACAATAATATTTAATATTAAATGGTAGTATTTATTATACTTGGATCATTTTTACAAATTATTTATGTTGATAGATTAATTGAAATAACTAACATTTTCAAATCATCTAAGACTTCATATCTACTTGACCCATTATCATAAAAATATTATCCTTAGTACACAAAGTTATTTTATAATTAAAAAACTACTCGTTCAAATTTCGATTTAGATCATTTAGATATATTAAAATACTTAAAAAAATATCTGCTAAATAATTTAAAGTGAAAAAAGATAATTTTTTTCTATTTAAAAAACAGAAGTTTGTATTATTACAGGATCATTCTTAATAGTGGTACAAAACATTTTAAGAATTCGAAAATATAGTCTTTAAGTGTATTTAAAAATTGTGAAAATCAGAATTTGAATATATGCACAGTTTAAGCATACAAAGTAAAATGAGCATGCTTGAAAAATCACCTTGTATAATATATATTATTTTAACGAAAAAATATAAAAATTAATTAACTGTGTATTAATTACATAATAATTTTAAAATGTTATACACGGACACATGCAAACGACATTCTTTGAATTTATACAAGTAGGTTAGTAGATTAGTATATTTATTATTTAAGATATTTTTTCGAATAGTAATAAAATTTTTAACAAACTACTACTAACTCTATTTTCGTAGAGATATTGTAAAAAATAAATATTGATAGTTAAGTGAAAAAATTATATTTAGTTAAGTCTTTGTATTTCTTCTTAAATACCTATTAACAAAAGTACTTAAAATATTTTTCAAATACTTTTTATGTTGATGTATTTTAATATCTATTTATATACAAATGAGTAATATCTTTTTACAAGATTTCCTATACATTATATTTTATTTATAAACCTAATATATTTTAACAATCACTATTTTATTAATATATTAATCTATCCTCACAACTGTCATTTAATTTTTTATAATTTTATTTTAATTATTGTTTCAGTTAAACAATACTAATAATAACTTATAATTATATCGTTTAATATTTTGTAATGTTGGATTTGGACTTTCGCAAGACTTTAGCTTTAAAATGACCAACCTTCTGGTTTGATATTATAATTGTAATTTTTTTGTTAATACTGTTAAAATTAGAAAACTAAATGAATATAATATATTGTATCAATATAACGTTTAAATATACATTTCACATGATATTATAAATTATTTATCAAATAGATACATCACGTGTGTAAAGAAAATCAATGAACATATTAACTTTAATGATAAAATAAATGTGTATCTACGTATTTCATATTTCTAAGTACTCGAAAATTGTTTGGTTGTTTGAATTTTCTATAATTTTTATTTCATGTTCATGAATCACATAAAGAATATTTTTTTATTTTTTCATCATTATTTATTCTCAGTCTCATTTATAAAATAACATTGTGAAAACACATCACGTAGACGGATGATACATTATTAGGAAATGATTTTAGAACTAAAATACTATAATAGATACAAAACAATAAATAATAAAATATAATACTTTTAACATATTATTATTAATTTATTATGTTTTTTCTTCCCAATATTTGGCATTCATAAAAATGTTAAAAAATTTTTAAAAAAAAGTGTAACATTATTGAACATGTCTTTTTTAATTTAATGCCCTATGTTGTGATAGTTGTAATTAGGTAGGTATGTAAAATATTTATTGAAATAATATTATTTGTATAATACAAATATAACAAACACATTAAGATTAAATATTAATTGTAATTTGTATGCAATGTATGAAAACAGATGCATCTGCTTCTCTGTCAAGGTTTTTCAGGGAGGTTATTATACGTATACAATACTGGCATACTGCAAGTATCATAACATGGTTAAAATATACACGAAATATTGAACACGTTCTATGGATGGCTATAATGATCGTACCGACTTTGGTTCGACCTTTCAATTAAGTTTAATGCTGAGAATGATACCTTTTCCTAATATTGTCGTCTCTGTCATCATACGTTTAGGCTGATGAGAATTTTCAATTGAAACTTTATAAATGTTAATTTCCTTTACTCAAAGTGCATGAATAGGAATTCAAGAATCTAACGCGAACCACTAAAGTACTAAACTATTTCTTAGATCGAAATGGAAAATGTATTAGCCATAAGTTATAACTCAGCTATTTGAGTATTTCATCAAGATATTTTCAGGAAAAACTTGTAATATACATAGGATGTAAATCGGAAATAGAAATTCAAATGACATCTGAACTTAGAGGAAATTACATCCTCTATTGCTATATACAGCTAATGTTGTAGCCGGAACAAAAAAAACTGCAATTAAAAGTGTATGCAATTCATTTTCTTAGTTAAAAATAGACTTTCTAAATATGACTGGTGATATGATTGATTAACAATAACAGAATTATTAAGTATATCATTGTAGATTTTGTGATAAAGGATTTTTGAATTATAAATATTTTTTAATTCAGTATTGAAGATTTTTTTCAAGTAAATGATGTATGAATGATGTATCTATAGTTAGTTTAACTGAATTCAGTTTTTACTAACAAGAAATTATTAGGTATGTATTGATCGGTCGACCGCGAAGAATTTTACAAATATAAAATAATATATTAAAATCGATAATAATACAATTTAATAACGTAAAACAAAAACATTTAAAATAATATATTATATTATTTAGTATAAATATACATTATGTTGATTGGCAGAATGTAAAAAAAAATACTATTTCAACGGTGTAAATAAGCGCAAATGTTGTATAATATTTTACTTTAGTTAGTTACGACGTAAATGATAAATACTTCGTATTTTCATTCTATACTCAATTTTCGTCCACACGAATAAACATTAAAATATATCTATATATCTGCATGTACTCAGATGTTTATGAACCATTTCTTCGAGTTTTATTGTTATTCATCATAAGATTTATAAATATGAGTTTGCATACTTGTATATATATATATATATATGTACCTATATCTAAAATATGAGAGACTAAATATAAATGTATCTTTTACGAATTTTAAATGGAAATTATTCATAGTTTTTAAATAAAATATAGGTACCAGAGTGCACCTCAATTTTATTACATGATTTTATTCGTTTGATATCATCAGTTATGCTTATGCTTTAATTTTGAATAACCTGTAAATGAATCAATGTCCATGATTGTGATACACATTTTAATAATAAGTCAGATTATGACCGATCGTGGTAACTGGTAATTTTATGTATCTATATTTTAGTTCCGATGAAGTACGAATATTATAATATATTAGAATATAATGTCGATTTAATGGGAGATGAGAAGAATATTTTGTTCTGAAACGCGATGTATTTATTTTCGAGAAAGCTGGTTTAAGAATTGGCCGTAAAAACATTAAAGTTTATTTATTTATAATTTAAAATACTATTAAAATGTGTATTGTTTAGACAAGGTACAAGGTTTACAATGATTATACCTACATGTATTAAATTGCATATTTAATTACGTTCGCAATTCGCGCCTAAAATTAAGTATATGTTTTTAAAAAACAGTACTCACTAGTCTACTCGATATTTACATGCAGAAAAACGGGGTTTATGCGTAAAACAATCCAGAAAGGTGGATGTATATTGTCTTAGGTGAAAACATAATATAATATGATGCCTAAGACATCAAATGTCCACTGGAGATGGAAGACAATTTGATTTGTATACGATTTCAGAACCGTTATTTTTCTTTTTTTTATACTATTTTTAATTAATATATTTTTGAATATACATAGTAGACACCTTACCTGTAAACAAAGGATTGTTTTAACTTAATATGGTATAATGAAATTTGTATTTTATTAACATTTTTTTTTTACAGATTTTTTACGTCTCGGGATTTTGGATAAAGACAATACTTACAAATAAATATAATGGCGTGTTAAGTTCATCCGCATTGCCACGCCTGCGAGTAGCTGCGAATATCGCTGATCTCAAAACTATGTGTAACTTTAAATTTATATTATACGTAAATTATAGGTACTTTGAAAGATAGTTTTACATTTTTAGAACATAAATAAGTAATTAAATTTTTAAAACAAAATTCTGGTAAATTTTTTTTTAAGGTACAAGTTTATTCGTACATATTATAATGTAAAATTGAACAGTGTAGTGTTTTATATTTATAAAAATTGAAAGCGTTAGACTTGAGAATATTATCTTAGTTGACAAGCATAATAAAACAATGTATATCAATGAACCAAATAACATCTATATTATGATGTTATATGCATAAAAATAATTTTATATAACGAGGAAGTCAATCGATTTTATAAACGGTAAAAAACATTTATCTACTAACAAATCAACAGTGAAATTTAATAAACTCCCTTAGTATTTTTCTTGATAAAAATCTTTTGTATCTATAGCTATTAACGACCATGCTTATTATTTTTTTTATGATTTAATAATAATTTTTATTGATTTATTTTTTTAAATAAGATTATGTACCTAATAGTCTTTAAATTAAAAAAATAATTTTTAATTTTGCTGGAAATAATAATCAAAGGTACCTAATGAGAATTTTTACTCAATAGGCACTCAAAATAATGATTATGGAAGGCATGTAGTATTCTCTCGAGTCTCGATTATGTAATGTTACACTTAGATATGCTTTATATTATTGCTCAGATAAAATTGTTATCTATCTCATGTAAACATTTGGTGTTTGAAGTATCATTCAAAATTCAACCAGTATATTACTTTTTGATAATGTACCTACTTAAAGTATATTTTAGCTGTAGTTTGATTTCGAATTCTTACAATATTTTGTTAAAATAACTCTTATCTAACACCATAAATAGTATCGATTATCTGCTATATTCACTCTTAATAATATTTTCCCTTCATTTGATGATAAATAATTCATGACTTACTTTTTTACTGGAATGTTTGTGATATTTATCTGGGTGCAACATACACGTATATCTGTCGACCGCCATGAACACTAATATCATAGCATTCTGTTGAGGCAATGCTGCCCTTAAAAGAGCCTGGAAATATAAAAGAAAATATGATAATAATTTGTCTTTAACTTGATAAGTAGGTGACGTATTTAATTTTTTTCTCTATATAGGTCATAATCGACCACAAAAATATGGTGCTAAAATAAAGTGCCAGATATTTATATATTTTATAAGTAGTACAAAAAAGATTATTTTTCAAAAACGCACGTTCTCCGGAACAGCATTATTTTGCATAAAACCTACCAGTGAAGGGTTAACATGTTAGTTTTAATAGTTTATAAGAGTATACTTTATTTTTATATTCTTTTATTATTTACACCTTTTTCAAGTGCTTATATTGGCAATCTTAAAATAATATTTCATCATATACTTACATGCAGATATTTTAACAACACGCAATATTCTTTATATTTTGCATTTAATAATATACGCAATAACTATCACAGTGTCGTTGATTACTATTTTTGGTTAACAACTCTGTCAAGATATTTGAATTTTCAAGTATCTGGCTATACGTACAATTGTCTCATTGAAAGAAATTTGAGTAGAATTATTATTATGGCACTTGATTAAAAATTATACAGAATTTCACTCAATAGGTATAGTACATTTAATTTAAAATAAAAATAATGAAGAACTATACTTAAAAAATGCTCATTATAGTACAACTTATATAATAATACAAGATTGATGAGTAGGTACATCAAAAATAAATTTTAATTAAAAATAAATAAGGCTGTTTTGGAAAAAATAATTGGAAAATTGGGAAAGGACATATTTATAGTTTTTAAAATTAATTAAAATGTTTATATAAATACAACGAAACACTAAGTTTAAAGTTTCTGCATTTTCATATAAAAGGTCTAAAGACTGCATTGTACAATATACATGTACCTATGTTTAATATTTATATAAGTTAATCCCGCAGATTTAAGATCAAGCAAAACTACACAAAATACTGGTTTGTCAATTTATGTTGTAAACATATATGACTTCTACTTAATAATTTCGTCATAACATGTTTATTGTACGTTTTTTAATTTGCATTTGTTTATAATGATAAATGAGACATTTTTAATAAAATTAAAATTTTTTTGCGTTTTAATTAATATTAAAAAGTCATTCAATATAAGTAAGCTGTTTGTTTTGATGTATATTATCAATTAAGAAATATGTATGCTTAACAAGGTTAATTTGGTTCGTACGTTCGTTCGTACATAAAAGTTTAATATTATCGTTTGGCTTTTACGATACTTATCACTTCTTATACAATATCGTGGTGTAAGAACTTTTAGATACGACCCAACTTTGAGCGGATTACGAGTATTCGTTCAACCGTTTTACCTCTTATATAATAATTAGGTATATTATATTATACAAGGTGATTTATTTAATGTAAAACACTCATTATATCGAAAAATATTGACTTTTTTCAAAACAATTTTTTACGTGGTTTCAAATTATTACAAAATAACATTATTTTAAAAAGAAATAATATTTTTCATATTTTTGTCCTAATATATTTTTAAGTTTTTTACTTTTTTGAATGACAACATACGGTTTTTTTTCATATTTCAAAGCAGAATATTTTCCCGATTATTTCTTAATATAAAAATCAAATTTCGGACGAGTAGTTTATGAGTTATAAATATTTAAAGTAATAATGAGCGGAGCGAAGTGGTATCCTGCAAAACATTGGTCCCCTACTTTGCCTATTTATAATTTAAATACTTATAACTCTTAAACTACTCGTCTAAAATTCGATTTTTATATATCAAAATATTAAGAAAAATACTCTGCTTTGGTAATGTACAAAAAAAAAATGTTGAAAGAAGTCTACTTTTCAATAAAATGAGTGTTCTACATTTTACGAATCATCTTGTAATATATAATACAAACCCTGTCAATTAATGTATCTACAAAAAGTAACGCATCATCTTCAAATCGTTTGAGATGAGCACCGCGATGGAATGAGCACGTAATTGATCATTCATCGTATTATAAGTTAAGTATATAATAATATATTTTGAGATGAATTTTAAAAATTATTTTTTTTGAAGATTGCAGTTATAATACGCTGTAGTAGGTATACATGAAAGGGATGGCTCGTCAAAATGATACATTAGAAAACTGTTTATATATAAATTACACGTACATACAAAAAAAATACTTATAAATAGGGGTAAATAATATGATGAAAGAGTCCGCGAGTAGATAGATACGATGCTGCGCGAGACAGGACGCGACGGTGGCGGCGGCGGAGGTGCTGTGGTCTCGATGAATCATGTCAAAGCCGTGAATACTCAAAAGCAATCTACTCGGACCGGTGTTGAATTTTAAAAGGACGGCCTACAATAAGAGTGATTACCCGATTAACTGCTAAACGGGACACGCTAGGCGTGCCGAAATAACGGCGGATAAGGTTATATTATTATATAGGCGCGAGTAAAAAGAAATAACCATTTTTTTTAAACTTTCCGGAGAATCAATTGTACACGGGGTACATTGTGTTATCGTGGTGTTCGTTAGTATTAGTTTTCGTCTGGGCAACGGCGCGCTGAATGTTAAATAGCTAAATTATTATTGTTGTTAGTGTTACGTTTCAGACATGTATTTCTCACGTAGTCGTCGTCGTCGCGCGTATCGGCTCTCCTGATGAGCTCGATTTTCCATTCCGATCACGGTCCGCTTGGTAAATTGATAGAGACTTAAGTGGTGTGTCCATCTCTATAATGTACAGGGTGATTCACCGAGCATGGTCGCCCTTTTCAATTTTTTCAAATTCTGATTTTTGGAAGTTTTAAATTTTATACTTGATGATCATATTATTTCTTTAATTTTAGAAATTTATT
>JACXSJ010000902.1:0-123163 GCA_014851325.1 Pentalonia nigronervosa | reverse complement strand
GGGGTATTCCTTAAGTAGTACAAAAAATCTCAAGAATATGAAATTATGATTTTTAAGTGAACTTAAAAATTCTGAAAATTAGAATTTCAATAAATTTACTATTAATTAGAAAAATGGGGGAGGGCATGCTTGTAGGTGAATTACTCCGTATAACAATGAATTGTGTATAGGCCCTGTCGACGTTCTCGAGACTGTCTTACGGCTAGCCGCATAGTGTTTGATGAAAATCTGTTGAATTCGAAAACAGTATAACAGTTCCTATCTCGTCTACTGCAAAGCTACTTCGTAATATTATATATATCTACCGTACCGTCATGTATTCTACGTGCACATTGTTATGGGAGGTACATACAAGTAATCTATTTACGTGTCTACACTCATCATAATTTGAAAAGATTCGACTTTTTTGAAAATATTGTTTTTTTATGAATTAATGTTATTTCAAAACACGGTTTTGAAAAAAATTATATTTTTTTCTAAGGTTTTTTACTTTTTTGTGACACCATACATTTTTAATTTTATGTTTTTATATTAGTTGATACCTACTTTTTGGAATCACGAGTGTAGACACATACATGTATGTCTACATATATAACGGTTCTACATAGTTAACGGCGATTATGATAATTCGGGAAACAACTACAATTTCAATGATTTTCTTTTTTGTTTTTCCCGGACGCATTTGAAAACTATAGTGAATTTTTTATTTTTGACCCCCAAAAGTACAAACTAGATTCAATTTCTTATCAGAAAAGTTGCTGAAGTGAAAAATCAGAGCATTTTTACTGCCCCAAAAAATGATGACAGACAGAAAAAACACATATCATTGTAAAATCAATATATTATCTCGTCCCACTGAAAATCATAAATAAGTAAAAATCTCTAATTGTAATTTAATTGTACCATTTAATCACACAAATGTTGAAACTCAAAGTCCAATAATTAGAGGAGTTTTTTATTATGTAAATATAATATTAATTTAGCCAATTTCTTTTTTGTTTTATTTTTTTATGTAGTATGAACTCAGCTTATCTGTATTCAAGTATATGTTTATTAGATGAGCTTGCAATTTGTTTATTAAATATGTTCTTTTATATTATACTTCTCGTTTGTTGCAATAAACTTTATTATTATTAAGAAAATTATCTAAACACTCTAAACTACGGGAAGTAATGCTATATTATAATTAGTTTTATGAACTATTCTTAGAAATTTCTATACTATTTTTATAATCTTCGATGAGATAGCGAGTATGCAGGGACTAGCCCTGAGCATATTTTTGTAATTTCATAATTTTCTTTTATCACAATACGACTTTTACGTGTAGTACAATTTGTTTTGAACTTGAATTTATTTTAGAACAGTCCCAACAAAAGAAAATAACTCTTCCAAAAGAAGTGGTCACAAATTATAGTAGTATAGTATCACTGTACATATACGTCCATATAACTGCAGGAATTTAAAAAATTTAATTATTGCAAAATGGAACGTAAGACTTGGTAATAAATGTGCTTGCCGTTTTAGTATAATAAGATATGGAATTTGAAATAATGCAATAAATAGTAAAGTAATTTTCCAATTGAAAATAATTTTAATGATATTTAATTTAGTTATAGAAAAACAATTTGTATTATTAATATCATGTTTCCTTAAAATAATAAATGAATACAATAATTATGTATATTAATTTATAGTTTCGTGAAATGGTACTTATAAACAATCTATCACAAATATGATATTGACGAGAATTTTGTGAAAATATCATATTTTTTTCTTAATACCCGTTATAGTATTGTGATTTTGATAAATTAGGTAAAAAAAACTAATTTATTCATTTTCAAATATACCTAAAAGTAAGTTTTTAAAAGCAGCCAATTATTGTTTTGTTCACGAATTATTGGCTTACTTGAATTCGACATACGATTTCTGAATACCGATCATTAGATGCATATATAGTCGCGATATTCATATTTATTGAAAAAGTAGAATAATTCCCTATACATTTATTAGAAGCATCGTCATAAAAGGGTAAAAGACTAGGATAATATAATATAAATCCCCACACACAAAACGGGCGACTTTGTTGTTATATTATGCCCAGTCATTTTTGACAGTGCCGCCTGATCATCATCATTGCCGCTAACATAATAATATATTATATCGACTTATCGCCTATAAATAACAGTCATAATCGTTCGTCGACTTTGTACACATCATCGTTTGCGTTGCGTTTATATATTATTATTATTGTAGCTGATATTATTATTATCATTGTTGCAGCCGGACATTTTCACCGCCCCTGCGCTGCGTATAGCAGCATCAGCTTTCGTGTCGATTCGTCGTAACGAAATTATTTCGATCATTTTCGCTTCTTTTATTACACACGGCGGACCACGCCGAGCATATTATACGATACGTATAATAATAATAATAATAATATAATATACTCGTCGTCGATTGGAAAACTCTGCAGCGGTCCGCCCACCCATCGATGCCCAGTAATGGGATCATAAGAGGATTTCGATAACGCGATCGCGATGTACCGTTCGAATAACGGTTTCGCGTCTGTACATCTCGTGGGAAATATAATGCCGCGCTGAAAAGTGTCTTAATAATTTCCTTGGGACTACGCGTAACGGCTCAATGCCGACTATATGCTCCGGTATATTATAGTCATTTGGATAGCATTAGGCACTGTCTATATTCGCCCCGCACAATATAAGGGGGTGGTGTGGATTTAAGAAAGCTGCAACAGCAATACGCTCGTGCTATTGGAAATAGTTTTACTTTATTATATATATATATATATATATATATATAGGAGGCGAACCGGAGAAAGAAGGACAGATAGTTCAAATTATACTATTCTTTTGAACTCGCTCACTCTACTCCCTCATTCTCTCTTTCTCTTATATTATATATGACTATATAAGATCATTCTATTCGATATAAATAAATGGATCTTAAAAGTAAAATAACATGTCCAATCGTTACGTTTTAAAGTAATATCACCCGGGAGTCCTATTTAACGCGGAACTATATTATTGTTATTATATATTGTGGTTTTTGCTATCATCTAAATTTCATTATCATTGAATACATGCCCTATAAATTACCATAGGAGTAATTTGGAAAATATTAAGACGATTTTTTTATTTTATTGTAATTCGAAAACGTATAACCGTAGATACTTGAAACTTTTTCACTGAATTATTGTTTTAGCATTTTCTATATCTCACAACAATTATGGGATTTTTAGTCAAACTCGATAATTAGTGTAGAAACATGTTAGCCAATAATCTAGAGCAGGAGTCTCTAAACTTTTTTTATTCAAGGGCCACAAAAAATATCAAAGCTCTCAACGGGCCAAAAGTTTATTAACACATATAATTTTTAATTTTATGAAAATATAAGTATACAAATATAAGTTTGCTTTAAATATTTTTATAAAATATTGTCTACAATATACTCAAATATAATTAGTATAAATATAAATGATAATATAATGTACATTGTAATTTTAATAATTTTTGAAATATTTTTTTTTTTTTTTTAATGAGAAGTATGAAATTGATGTTTTTCTGCTAATATTTGATAGAATTGAGGTTGAATGTTACTAATTCCAATTTTCAAAATTGACTCCAAGTGTTTGTCAGTCATGGCCGATCTATATTTTGATTTGATGTATTTAATTTTGGAAAATGTTTGTTCGTACAAATAAGTTGTAGCTAACACAGATATATATTCAATTGCAAAATTTTTTAAATTTGGATACTATGTATCTCTGAGAGAAATTTATAAAAATCAACTAAAGTCTCTTCACGATGTTTGATTTTCAGTGCATCATTACTTTGTAAACCAATCATTTCCATTTGAAGGGTAGGAGGTAACTTCTCAATATCATAACTAAATGGGTTTTGAAAAATATTTATTTCTTCCGATTTTATGTCAAGATCAGAAAAATGTTGTTTAAATTAGATTTTAAGTTCAGAAATTATTTTTTGAGCGAAGTCGACTGGAAATTTTGTCTTAGATTCTTTGTTATATTTATCACAAGTAGAAAATGATTAAAACATTTTTTTGAAATTTGCGTTTCAAATAAAATAAGTTTTTGCCTAAATGCTTTTATTAATGTGTAAACATCACAAATAAGAACAACTTTGCCTTGTAATTTAAGGTTGAAGTCGTTCATATATTTTGTGATATCCATTAAAAAAGCTAATTTCCAAACTCATTCATTATCTGTAAGTAAAGACAATGGTCGATTCTTATCAAATAGAAATATTTCAATTTCATTTCTTAGTTCAAAAAATCGCGATAGTACTTTTCCATGGCTAAGCCATCGAACTGCTGTAAAGTACGGTATATCTGGGTACTCTATTTTTATTTCTTTCAAAAAATTTTGAAACTGACGATGCCTAAGTGCACTCGAGCAAATAAAATTTACTGTTGATATTATTGGATCCATAACACAAGACAAGTCTAAAGTTTTTCCGCATAATGCGTGCTGATGTATAATACAATGCAAAGTCATTGGTTTAAAACCTTATTTTCACAACTCGTAAATATCTGTCCAATTAAACCTTTTTTTTTTTGTGCCACACATATTTTTTCTGCCATCAGTAGTGATACATTTCAAATTTTTCCATTTCAAATTATATTCTAAAATTGATTTTTCGATAACTTTAAATATGTCGATACCTGTCGTAATTTCATGCATGCTGTGTACAGAAAGTAGTTAATTTGAAATTTCTAAATCTTTATTGACACTTCGAATAAATAAAAGTAACTGTGACGTATCAGATATATCTGTTGATTCGTCAAGTGCTATACTAAACGAAATAAATTCTTGAGTCTTATTATTAACCTGAGAATTTAAATTATTACTAATATCATCAATTTTACGGGTAACTGTGTTAACAGAAAGGCTAATATTTTAAAAGTATCAATTTTTTCTGGACAAATTTCTTCAACTGCTTGAATTATACATTCTTTTATTAAACTACCATCAGAAAACGCTTTTCCTCTTTTTGCCAATAGATGTGAAATACGAAAACTAGCCTTTGTAGCAGCTTCATTAATATTTTTTTGTTTTTTAAATAATAATTGTTGTGATGAAAAATTATTTTGAAGTGACTGCAATTTATCTAACCGTAATTTCCCAGTAAATTTTGAAAAAATTGTCTTATGTTTTGTTTCATAATGCCTTCGAATATTGTACTCCTTAAGTACAGAAATACTTTTTTTGCAAATTAAACATATTATACCTAGACTCTAGGGAGTGCGGGGTTGAGCCCCTACAGGCCTGTGTAGCTAATATAACACAATTTTAGCCCCCTATCCTCCAAATAACTGTCCAAATTGCATCTATATATATTATAATATTAAATAAGTATAGCAACTAATCAATAATTATCAATAAATACGAAAAAAAAAGTGTAATACGTGACGCGTTGAGTTGATTATTTGTTAATCAAAACTATTATAATAATGCAACGTGATTGATTGCATTCTCGACGGATGTAATACGCGTTTCCTATTATGACGCTTTTTGTCGTATTGCGGGATAAAAAAAATTGTATTTTAATTTTATCTCCTACGTCGATTTTATTGACAGTTTTTTTTTCGACACCGTGGTCTCACCATTGTGAGTCATCAAGAGGTAATTTGTACAAGTATTTTACAATTTTAGTACTTAAACAAGTCTTGAATTAAATTCAACGTGAAGTATTTACCACGCTGATATCATATATTATACCCATGATAGGTACTTATTTTAATATTTACATTTAAATATTTAATTTAGTTTACAATTGTTCGTCATAAGTCACAACCAGCGTTGTTCGGAATTGTTGTACCATTACTTTTGGGAAAGTTTGACGCCCTTTTTAGTTAGTTGATTCAAGTTATTTAATGGTTTGAAAATTATACAAAAAACATACTAAAAAGTAAAAATAGTCTAAAATACGACTTTTTTTCAAATAAAATTTCAAAAAGTATCAAGGTTAAGGAAACAAATCGATGTTATGTTCTGATACATTTAGTGTACTTATACACTTTTTTGACATGATTTTCGCTATCAAAGCATATGCCAAAAATAAACTAGTCCAGTATGTATTAAAAAAAAGTCGTAAAATTGGGACAGACATTGCCAAATATAGTATTTCTATTACTTTTTTTCTACCTGTATATTTCACTCAAGTTATTAAACGCTATATTAAAGATTTATATTTGGTTATAAAATATCACAAGGTATTGTACTACGTGTTTCTAACAGAAAATTTAAAAATCAAACTAGAAAATAAATATATTCATTTTTGTATAAATGACAATAATAAATGTATACAATAGCTTTTTATATTATTTTATAGTTTCGTGAAATGATACTTTAGCGATGTACTTACCACAAATATGAAACTGACAAGAATTTTGTGTAAAATATCACGTTTTTTCGTTATAGTATTATAATTTCGGTATATTATGTAAAAAAAACTAATTTATTCATTTTCTATAAGTATGTTTTCAAAAGCAAACAATTATTGTTTTATTAACAAGAATTATTGGCTTACTTGAATTTGACATACGATTTCCGAATATGGCCAACAATGAACTAGAGCCGAAAAAGCGGCTAACGGTGTAACTAGCAGTCCGATGGCCAAGTCATTGCAAGCGAGCGATGTCACCAAATATCGAGGCTGAAAAATGAAAACAAAATACTACTTAGGCAACTAAATTATATTTTTAATTCACGTGTAATACAAGGTAGGTACCTACATTGTATACACTACGCGTGCAAACTAATCGGCTTCCATCAATTGTTTGTTAATTCCCAATCGGTTTCTATTTTATAAATACTTCAATTCACAAACGATTACCCTATTTGACATTACAAATTCTCTTCCACTTCATATAGACTTGAAAGGACGACTGTCTCAAACATGTGTGGTTAAAAATGTATTTGTGTATTTAAAATTGTATATGGTAGGTTAGTAAATTATATAAATTGGAGATATTATACATTTTTACTACGATCTGCTTTTTTGAAACAGTCTCAACCGAGTGTGTATGAAATAGTGAGGCATTTGTGTTGTCAAAAACGGGAGCCGTTTGAATATCGACATATTTGTAAAACAGAGCCGAATATTATTACATACATAAGCGCGTAGACGAACAGAAATCGTTTACCTGTGGGTGTATAAATTTCGTATATCTGTCGCTGTTGATCGTGATTATTACCATGAGATTGGCGACGAGTATGGCCACCGTGAGTAACGAGACGAATGCGCTTTCTGTAATACCCGATACGGTTATGCGAAATAGAAGACCGTTGGTGTAGATACGTGGATGCCAGCAACTGCTATTGTACAAAAGTGGAGCTGTTAGCACTGTCGACCTGCCAGCCCTCATTTTCTTACATGGTTTTGTTCTGTGGAGAAAAAATGTCACGTCATATAAAATGAATGTAGGCATATAATATTATATTATTATTTATTATTTATTTTATTATTATATATTATACAATAATAACTATTAGTTATTATCCGTTTAAAAAAACAACAACACTCAAATGAAATAATAATAATAAAAAAATTAGAAATATAATAATCGAACTGTTGTAAGCAACATTTCTGCTTAATGTGTAACTGTGTAAGTATCCATGTGGTACCTACCTGCAGCTAAACACCTCAATAATTTAATTGATCAATTTAATATAATATATAAATGATAATCTAGAACGTATACATATTAATATAATATTTATGTAGTTATATATTTTTAATGCTATTAGGTATTGACATCAAGACATTTCACAGTTACTATTATTGTATATAATAAACAGGATATAACAAAAACACCTGCCAAATAAAATAACTTTTGTTTAAATAAATAAATTTTTTTATATTATTTACAGACGCTTGCGTTAGAACTACAGTATACAATTCATTTTTATTTTTAAATGCAGAAAATAAAAAATAAAAAATTTAACTAAATTCTTTTAGAAAAATTCAAAATAGTCAATTTGTAAACATATCTAATTTTTTAGAAAAAATTTAATGGTGAACCCACTGACTTAAAGTCAAGTAGTTTGTCCTTCACAATTTTTTAAAATACCAATATTTTTTTGGAGTAAATTAATTTGACACGTAATAACTGTTTTGAGAATATTATTTTAGGAAATTTTCAGACATGAGTAAATCTTAAATTACTTACCATCAATACTATTCATATAATTTTCAAATATTTTTCATACGTTTAACTTATATTAATTTTTCATTTTTATTTGTCAGGTTTTTTGTTACACTGACATATATAATATATTATAAAATGTAAGATTAATTGTATTTCCATGTGGGTATGACGTGATATCATGTCTGTTTATATTGTTATGTTATAATATTTAGGTATTATGTATTATTATCAACATGTTAAATTATATATTACATTATAAATTATAATGTAACAATATAATATAATATACATTTAATGTAAAATATATAATATATATTTAAAATATAACAATTATAAATTATATATAATTATATATTATATTGTTATCGTATTGTATATTTACATAGACAACAACGATTAAAAGAAGAAAAATTTTCAGATTTCTCGATTTCCGTTTTTTTGCAGTATAACAAAAATACATTGTAAGTAGGTACTCTTTTAATTTAGCTCTCATAGATTGTATATAACATATTATTTTCATCTAAAACTTTGATCATTTCCGCATGCATATACCATCCGGACCAGACAGTTTCAAGTTTTAAGCTTTTTGAAAACGGAACATAATGCTTTTATAATTTATTTTTAATAATGTTCTGTATACTTGTTCATTCTTATTTATTATTAGATGCCTTTTTATTATCATAAAATAATTACGCTGTAAAACTTCTTTAAATATTCAAAAATGAGTGATAGGTGGTTTTTTTTTCTTTGTACCTTTGACAGAACGCAATAAGAAGAAATTGTTATTATTTTTTTGTTTGTTTATAGTATTTATTACATATATATCAATGCAAATAAAATATGTTCATACTTTAATTTAAATGTTTTGTTGTAATAAACTATTTATATTAATTTTAACATAAATAAATTATAATTATGTGGACATTTAAATTGAATCAAAATTACATTTTTTTTTTTTTTTTTACAAACTTACAGTAATTATTTTGAAATTACATAGGTTTCTATACATTATTACAAAAATATATAAAATATTTAATATGATAATTGATTATATTTTGGTTGTTATTATTATTGTAAAAAAAAAATGTTCAAACAGAGATAATGATCGAAATGAACGGAAAAGAGGGACAATTTTATCTACATACTATTGTATGTGAGGGGTTGAACACTTAAATTTATTGGTAATCATATTCAACTTAAAAGTGCTAACATAGAATTATAAAAATGTTAAAAAGTTTATTTTTGTTCAGCTTATTTTTGTATAATGATTTTACGTTTAGTTTTAACATATTAAAGTAAGTATTATTTACATCAAACTTCCTATCAAAAGCATACCACAGGTACTACTTTAAGAACTTTTTCAAACATTAAAGTTGTTCTCAAAAACATTCCAAAACCAATACAATAAAATACATTGTTTGAAATTGTATGTTTATACTTAAAAAGGTAAAATTTAAAGGTATGTCAATACCGAATTTGATTTTCACCAATTATGATGAGGTTTTCTACAAATGTTAAAAATTTATAATATAATTTCCACTCTGAAATAACGACATTGCTGTATTTTAGATCTGTGCGTAGTTAGTATAATAAGTATCTAATTATTTAAAACAGCCTGTATTTGCAAGTCTCATATTATAAGTAGAATACCTGAGTGTGATAAAACACCAATATAATATTATTATTTCATTTTCCAAAGTTTGGGTTTTAATTCCCGTCCGTTTAGATTTTAGACTATATTAACGGTGGTTTGTGGCAATTAAAAATGATAAAAATTAAATGAATTTTATTTATTTTTTATTATAACACATTAAGTATTTATACTAAATTCGTTTTGGATTAATATAAATCGAGTGCACTACGAGTGCAATCGACGTAGGTAAATTGTTTCTTTCAAATTATTTTATTTCCTTTGAACTATATACATTATATTATTATACATTTATACTTATCTAGTTTGAAATAAGAACATATAAAACACATGCATGTGCTGCAGGGTAGATGGCTACGTTTTTGTTTATTCGGATGACAATAATAATAATAATAATAATAATACTGAATAACAGTTTGTTGTCAAAGTTTAAACATTACAATGCAATGCAAGTTTGTTTAAACGGATTCAAGTTTTTCATTTTGTATCAATTTGTTTCGTGATAGATAATCAGGATTCTTACTTTGTATAGTTTCTCAACATTTGTTTCAGTGAATCGTCTATAGTTTTGTTTTAGATTAAATAAAGTACAAATTATGTATCTTATGCAATGATATCGTAGTGGTTTTCCGATGACATTATAAAGTCTTTAATGATAGTCAAATAATAAATACAAAATACAAAATAATAATTATTGTTTTTCGTCTAGCTTTAGTTATAAATAAAATGTTTAATAAATATATTTAATAGACCATAATCAATTACAATATTTATTTAAATAGGAAATAATACCATTACTTGAGTATAGGCACCTAAATATTAATTTTTTAAACTATTATTTAATAAATTTAATTATTTTTCTATAAAATGTATACTTTATAAAATATAAGACATCATATCTAATAGAAATTATAAGTAGCAGTACCTATGTATAAGAAGAAACGAAAATAATACAATGCACAAGAAAAAATATTTTAATGAAAGACAATTTAATGAATACCTTTGTAATTTTTTTTTTATGACTCATTAAAATTGTTTTGGTTGTTTTGAAAGTTAAGAAATTTACACTTCAGAACAATATAATTTAGTTTAATTTTTTTAACACTAAATTGTATTTATAAAAAAAATACATCATGTGATATCCATAATTTATAATGTTTTGATTACAAATCAATATTTCATAATAATAAAATTAATTTTCTGGTACAATACGTAATATTATGTTACACAGTGGTGTATCATTATTTTAATTTTATTGATTTTCTTATGCAATCTGAAGATTTAACCACATTTGTATCAGTTTTTAATTTAAAAGCAATATGATAAAGGTTTTTAAAAGCTGATTTCGAGGAGAGCTGTATTTTACCTGAAAACTGTCAAGGTTATTTTTAAAATGGGTGTAATCACATATGCCTTGCGAATGGTACCCAATTTAAATATATTCATAATTTACCCGACAAAAAAAAAAAAAAACAATAACGTATACTAACAACTTAAGCACGACAAATCCACAGTTTTTTTTTTCTCGTCCAGACTTGTAACAATGATTTGTGACCCACGAGAAAGTCACATTAACCCTACAGAAATACACACAACGTGGCACTATTATATTTCAAGAAGACCCTCCTCTTTTCGGACTTTTATTATAACTCCTCGGGTTTGTCCGTATTATATACTCTTTTTCTTCCTATGTAACCCGGTTATATTCACCAAATCGTATTTACGACTGTTGGCGCTCAATAAAAATGTCATCGCACTACAGCGTTACATGCGTTACTTCGGCGTGAGAGGTAGTCTTAGAAAATGGAAAGAAAGAGTAGACTAGAAAAAAAAATTTATCGTTTTATGAGTGGGCGGAGGGTATAATATTATTTGTGTACGATGCAATAATATAATGATAAGATTTTTTTATTATAGATAATATTATGGACAAATTGAGAAATGGTTACGTTTCATTTCATAAAATAGTTCTTATACGCATCTTATACAACTTATGTATAAAACATACTTAGGCACACGAATGTATAATAATTATTATTATTATATGAATCATTACTGATTTACATTGCATATGTACATTTAATTCAACAACCAACCAATTTACAGTTGTAAAAAAATTATATAAATATAAAATAATATAGTGGCTTATCATTTATCACAGTGCTAATAAAATGAAGTACTTAATAAAAATGTTGTGTACGTTGAATAAATTTTCATTTTTATGTATTGTATTATATACTTAAATTTTACTATATAGTAAACCATTCCTTAATAAAAAGTTATGTGGTTTTTATCGTGTTAAAATTTAAGATTTCTGGAATACTCTATAGTTGTATTATGGTGATCAACAATTTTAAATTCCTAATCTTTCAACATGTCTTTAAACTTAAACATAGATATAATGTTAAAATACAAAAATGAACATCGAAAAATAATGCTTATTAAGAACTTTATTTACAGCTAATATAGGTAATCACTATTCATTAATCACTATTAATTATGTAAATCTACATTATACACACAATATATGTAGATAAGTTAATAATATGATAAATTCTACGACTACATGTATAAGGGTAAGATATGACAAATACAATAAATACAAAAAATTCATGAGGATTTCAACCAGTGTACTAAGATACCTAAAATGTAACAATAATTTAAAATAAATCTAGACTGGTGAAAAGAATTTTTTTCGAAAGTAATAAAATATAATTTATAAATAAATAATATAATGACACATCGTACAAAGTCTTTTAAAAAAAATAAAATAAATATCTCTATTAATCTCTATTGTTATAGATTCCGATCGCGTATTAATTAACACCTTTTAATAATACGCATTCTTATCAAAGTTTTTATCTCAATGGGTTTTATAGAGTAATAACTTCCAGCACATTTAGTCGATCGATAACACTTTATATTTATTTTTGGACAAATGCCATTTCCAAAGAACTCTTTATAAAATAATCTAATTAACCGTAACCCTTCTTTTAAGTGCTACTAGAAATTGTCAATTGTTTTGCGCATAGGGTGCCCCGGCTTCTTTTTCTACAATTTGCCAAATTTTTGATAAATATATACTATGTTGATAGTGTTGCCATTTCAGGTAGTTATTTTACACACACACAATTATAATACCATTAATACATACCCCACAACAATAACAAATAACAAACTAAACCATATTATATAGTAACAAATTAAAAGAAACTTATGAGTTGGATATTAATTATTATATATGTCTGTACGGCTATACGGCACCTGATACAGATTATCATATGCATGTGTATCGTAAATTATAAATCATATAAGTGTCAGCTATAAATACTGTTATGTATAAAAAATATACGCCTATATAATGTATGGTTTTAAAAATATTAGTGACGTACGATAATTATATATTTTATACAAATATTTACAATGTACGATTACGCACCACATGAGTAATTATTGTATAATCGACAATACATATACTTATTTAATTTAGTTGTTCAGGAATTTCTTTTACAATTTTTTCTAATATTCTTCAACGTTTTTGGATTGCCACACACGCGAATCTATCACAATTATGATCAGTCGAATAATACCCTACGTAAAACGCATGGAGCACTTTCAATGTCATATATTTTCAATTTTACAAATTATAGATCACTAATAAACTAACATAATCAATAACTAAATTGCTCTATCAACTTATAGAGATTATTGGCGTTGAGTATCAAATTTTGTTTTTTTATGAATTTAATTAGTTCATGAACATTTAGATTTACATTAAGTTTATAACAATTTAAACGATTTACATTTTCAATAACAAATTTGCTCAGAATAATTGTTCTTAAATTTAATATTTTAAATACAATTAATAGCAAATATTAAGCAGAAAACTTAGATTTTTTCATTGCATCAAAAGCTTTAACAACAATAGTTAGTATTTATTATCTATTTAAAATAATTATCTATTAAACTTAAATCTAAATAATATTTAAATAAGTTTATTATATATATATATATTATATAACATTCTCTAAGATCTGTATTACTCAAAATGTGACATGCGTGTTCAAAATTATTTTAATATTGTTACATTACCTACTAATTTCTGAAATATACTTATTACTTAGTTGACTTTTTTATTCATGATTATTGTGTTAATGATTAGTCAAATAATATTTATTCATCACCGGGTGGTTACCAAAAGTCAAACAAAATTTTTGGGTCTGGAGGGTGTGTAGAAAGCCATGTTTCACCCTGTCAACATAAAACCCTATCCGGTTGTCTGATTTTTCTTCTTATTTTCCTTTTTCTCTCGTTTTTCTTTTTTTTCCGGCCCGAATTGCAGCCAAGAAAAAAATATTTCTATACATAATACAGTTCCCGAGCTCCGGTTGTGCGCGTTAGAAAGTTGTATTAGTAACTCGACGAAAAATAACAAATCGCCCCTCACCTTGGCCGGGACGCCAAATAAATTTACCCCCGAGGTCCCCCGACTACACGAGGGACGTGCAGACAATCTCTGCTTTTCACCCGAGCCCCAAGTGTAATCCGTTTTTATTCGATCTCATAAAATACTGAGGTCTTCCTCTTTCTCTTTCCATTTATTGTAGCCGCAAAGCATTCTGTCAGCCAAAAACGGTATATATACTTATTTATACATATACATTACATTATAATAATATGCGTTTATGTGTTATTTTTGTCGTTAGTATAGCATACTAACCTTTCGAAAATCATTCTTAGGTTATATTTTACGAAAAGAATAATATGCATTTTGTGTACGAAAAAAAAATCAATTAAAATATGTAATAGTGGTTATAGGTACCTATGTCGATTTCAAAAATACAGTTTGAAACTTTGAAAGGTTTCGTATATGGTGTCTGATTCAATTATATTTCTACTAAAACACATTTTACAATTATTACTTTTACATAGCAGGTACTATGGGTATAGGTACTACATTGGTATCTAATCGATAGTTACATAACCCGAACAAAGTAATTACTGTACTGATTTGTGCATATTAAATCGTGGAAATCAGTACCATGCAAGTTCATTATAATTGTATACATATAATGTATAAAGTACAGAATATTAAGACTGAGCTACACATTTATTTTTTCCAAACCATGATACAATTATAAAACTGAAACATTAATTAATACACTTGAGCAAAACATTCATATGCAAATAATGGGTTATAAGGTAAACTCGCGTATTGTTGTTTAGCATAAAGGGGTTTTGCCGTGAGAAATTAAATTTCCTTGAAGTCGAGTACAATAAACAATATAAATTGGTTTGTTACTTTGAATAAAACATTCGTCCTCGTCGATTATTTTATAACTATTAAACACGGCTGTAAATGAAATGTTAAAACTAGTCATATAATATATTAGCGATCATTATTATGGGAATCGATAAAAGTATTTTATTTATATTTTTAATTGCACGGCGGTCAATACATTTTTAAGAAGTATTTTGATTATTATTTTGAAATAATGGGAAATATTGAAGTTTTTTAAATGTACCAATACTATAATTAATAATGGGTCTTGGAAATTTATTTTTGAAGATGATATATTTTCATCATCAGTGCCATTGCTGTATTAATCATTATTAGATTATTTTATTATTTATTTATAGTTTGAAATGCTGATAATAATGCGATATATTGAAAAGTAATTTAAGGCTGGTTTTATAAAGATTTTAAATTACAGTTCAGTCTCGTCCTATCAAAGAAGTCGCGATTTGCGAGTTTTTTAAAAAAAGAAACATTTTAAAATCCTTTCCATTCCCACGTTGAACGAAGCATTCCGTTACAATTTTAATGGAACACGGAAATGTCAATAGGCATAAGTACTTATTTTCGAGAGACACACACAAATATAAAATTGTTGCTTGTATATAACGACGGGTAATAATCTTCGTGAGACTTTGATACGCAATCGTCAATATCACAGTGTAGGTAAATTTTATTGAAAACCCCCATTTTCCATACACCACCAAGTGGTGACCTTTGAAACACTCACGAAGTATTTGCGTGTACAAGTGGTTTTTCGTCTCTACTTGTCACGACCACCGAGAGGTTGCTGGAAAATGGAAATCGAGCCAACCGATTATTATACATTTATACGTGTCATCGCCGACACGTCATTATTATGTTTCGTTCAAAACGACATAGTTATCGTTTCAAACCGTTTTCATTGCATATCTTGCAGCATTACGATCATAAAAATATTGACTGATTTTTTAATTAATCTATTAATTTCATCACTTGAATATTGCAATAATGTTTTAAAAATTCATTGATATCAATATCAATTGTCGATATTAAACACAAATTGCTCAACGACCGCTTTCAATATTTCAAAAAAAAAAAAGAAATAAGAAGACTGGAAATTTGTCCACAATTAGTATGTTAAATGTGTGTCCGTAATTCGTATGTCACCTTTTAAGGTTTCGTCCATAATTCGCGTGGTTTTTATCACTTTGTTCGAAGTTAGGTAACGCCAACTTTAATGCTAAATAGGTAATAACATTTTATAGAAAAAAAAAATAATTTGAATTTACAGGGTGATCAGTTACCTATAACATGCGTGTTTTTTCTGGTATATTATATTGATATATGATATATAGTTTAAAACAGATAAACTTTAACTTAATCACACTCAAAAAAAAATATACATTAAAGTTTATTTATATATTATATATATTACTATATATATAATTAAAGTAAAATGGATATTTTTATATTAATATATATTCCCAACAAAAAATAACCCTTCAATAATAATTTCAGCACGCTTCACCGTAGCATACGGAAATATTTACCTGTTGTCGAGTTTATTATTTATTGATAAAATCAGAGCCGTCTTACCCCAAGGGCACGAGCCCAGAGCTCCCGACTGATATGGAGGCTCCGAAAAATATAATTTACGTTTTTACGTTTCATCTTTACGCATTGGCGTGACTATCTCGACTAAATATTTGACCGTCAGGCTTAAAAATATTGACAGTTATGTTTAAAAATATTATTAAATTCCGTTAGCTCGTAATGTATATAGTTTATAAATGTGGATTATTATTATACGCGTATCCATAATATTCCCGTCGTGTTCGGTTTTCGTAGTCGTCGTCGCATTGACGACTACCACATGGTCATTACGGACCGCGAATCGCTCAATTTGCTTTCAAGATCGGCGAGGTTGTTTCCGGAGGGGGGGGGGGGAATTGCGCTTCTCGGTGAGCTGCTGGTAAAGTTGCGCAGTTTATGTGACGTCTCTGGGCCTTTTGTGCAACGACAAACGAATCGTGGTCTTTGATTACGTGCGCGTGAGGGAGGGGCGAGGTCGGAATTTGCTGCTCGTCTGGGGAATTGCACTCGTAAACTGCGATGGCGTTCTCTGGGGAGAAGCCTCGGGACGGAGCTGCAGAAGAAGCAGGACGATGACTCGACTGTCGCGACAGACCAAGCGTTTTAAAATCCCACAACAGAACTGTACAGAGTCGTTCTCCATCCCTCCCCCTCCTTTTTATATATATATGTGTGTGTGTGTGTGTGTTAAATGTTTCCGGAATTCGGATTGATGATCTAAAATACGACATAATTATATTATGTATGTGTTTAATTGCAGACGATGATGACTGCAACAGCGTCATGTCTTTTTTGTGCGTCTCCGACAAATCACGCGCGCTAATCGAGATAACGATGACATTCTATTTCAACGACAAAAAATGTTGGCGGTTTTTCATTTTATACTGCACATTCGTAATTTGTTTTTATTTATATAATTTATCATCGAATACAATTTTTTAACACAATAACATGATAATAATAAAAATATGTTCGTTAGTATAGTATAGGTACGTTGTCGCCTTCAAAGCCACAAAGTAATACAATACGGTTATGACCGATGTCACAACAAAAAAAAAAAAAATGTTTATTGAAAATTACTCTTAATCATTTTCAATTGTTTGTTATTTAAAATATTCGAAACTTGTAAATCACTAAAATCGTTAAAAAGTTTTACTAGCAATAAATCTCATTTTTCAAGTGGAATTTAGAACATTTTTCAACAAGGAGTTCATTATTTTACGATTGTTGGCAATAATTTTATCGAACTATAAAAACGTAAATGAACTTCAGAATAATAATTGTGGTAATCAATATGAATAAAAAATGTATACGTAAACAAATGTTGGCACATTTATCACTATCACTGTTGACCATATTGTGTTATATTTAAATATTCATGAATAGGTATCCAAAATCTATAGATAAGTTTTTGTTATAAGTTTACATTGTTGCAGGTCCCGTGTTTATATGATACGTGATTAAGTTAAAATGTTCAAATTAAATACATCTAGAGTTTAAAAACATCGTTTACTCCGTGACAGATTAAAACCAAACGCAAGCCTATGCATACTCATTTACTGCATGTATCTATAATAAATAATCACACTTCACTAACTTCAGTTCTATTTTTTTGCTTCCCTCTCACTGTCTCACCTTTATAAATATCAAATTTTGATAATACAAATATTATGAGCGCATAATGAATTAGAGATTAATAAAAAAAAATGTCGAAACTACTACAATAATATTTAATACGAAATTTATATACGTAAATGTATAAAAAAAAAGTGCCGCCCGTCTTGCGATTCCACCCTTACAATATAGACGTATCTGGTCGCCGATTATAATCATTATATAGAGTGATTTTTCAAGTACGTTAAACGCCGTTTATCGATAAAATTAATATATTTTGATTTTATAAGTGTATTAAAAAGACAATTTTTTTTTTTAAATACATTTTTACGGCGCGTTTAAAGTCTTTGACGATCAAGCGACTACTATTTTATGGATATTTTATTTGGATTTTACAAAACCTATATATAAAATACATTATGTGCAATTACAATAAATTCTAAATAACGGTCGAAGAGGTGTCCTAGACTAGTACAAGGAACCTGCGAGGCCGCGAATAAGATACATTTAGGTATCTGCTTGCGTCTTACTTTGACGCGCCTCCTATCGTCTGAAAACTTGCCAGACTTTTAAAGAATATTTATACTTTGTATTTGGAATGGTTCAAATTAATTCCGTCTATATAGATAGTTGATATACATCATCACACCCTGCTAAATGTGTGAATAAGTATTGTAGGTACAACAAATAATAATAATAGTAGTAACAATAATGATTATAGAAATAAATTGACTAGAAAAATTTGATTTGTCAGATATTTAAAATTATTTAGACGGTTTGAAGACATAATAGAACTGTTGAGAATCGGAAAGTGTAGCAAAAACGGAGAAAATGGTCGACGAGCACCGGAATTATAATATTATCAGATGGATTAATGGAAAATATCACAGTTGGCACAGTCAACCATCCCTACTAAATTCTGGACAAAATCGTTGTCCGCGAGTCCATGTTTAGGATGCCATGATGTGTTGTCTCCGTCTTATAAACGTATTCAACATAACATAATATCGTAGCAATTTCATTTGTTCAGTAGTTCCAATTCTGTGTGATAATCTTTAATATAAGGGTGCACGTGATCTACAATTATCAAACCTAAATGTAAGCGATTATTTCATCTGTGTTTTTCCTTGGTTTAATAAGCGTGTGTTATCTGAACATTTTTAAATTGTAATATTTTACATACGTCTAACTCATAACTTGCTTAAAATCTAAAATATTGTAAAAATCCCACGAGAAAGCACAGACAATAATGCTCTTCAATCTCTAAGAGTTTGATAATAGATATCAGTACATCATTATTAAAACTTTTAATACAAAATCGGAACTGCTGAACACTGCAAATTCGCTAAATGTTATACATTTGTTTTCCTCTTATAATATTACAGTGCGGTGTGACGAAATTTCAACGGAACAAGTCATTTCTTGTCTACGCATGTTTGCGAGCCATATCATTTTGGTCCGACGAAACGCGTCGCCAGTTTCTTGAAAGCTGAGGATTATACAAGCCGAGGAGCACATGGCACAGATATATATAATAAATTTGATAATCGCCATTTGTGTAGGTATTATGATTTATGGGTTGTATCACAAAACGGGTTTTATTGGCTATTCCGCGCTATTGGTCAGTATAAACAAAAAAATATTGACACGTAATCTACGATATTTATGTTTTATTTATAAAGGCGATACACGAAATATTTTGTAACTGATAATGCTCTAATTCCCACAAAGATGGCGGCCGATGACGACTTCATTCATTTTTATAGTGAGCACACAACCGCCTATAGGGTATACTGCCCTGCCAAAGTGAAAAGCTGTAATACCTACAAATAAATGTAAATGTTGAGAAAATGGGTTTTTCTTATTTTTTCAACTTTTTCATTTGTTAACAAAATTATTCAATTCGTTGAATACCACAATCGTTATTTGTAGTAATTCATCTCAGAAATCGTTCAGGATAATTCGCATTTTGCTAAATCAATTATTTATAGTTTTTTTGGCAAAATTTAGTAGACATACTGCGTTTGTGATAGTCAAAAATAATCACAATTACAATTAAAAAGGCAGTATCTATACATACTTTAATGACATTCACTCCGACCAACCAAAGATATATCTGATCGAAGTTATAGGAATAAAGTCATTAAAATATGTATACTTTATTAAATACAATTATTAATAGGTACGTAAAAAATTTAAAATAACGACATTCAATAATAAACATGTAGATATACTGTAATCTGTTGATCAGTTGATCTAGGGTTCCTAAATAAAAACGCAGTATGTGTTTGCATACCCCAAAATAAATTTACTAAACGTATAATATACGTTTAGTATACTACCAGTATATATACTACAGTAATATACTACCAGTAGTCACACAACATATACTGCATTTTCTTTTAGTATATGTAATTTACACCTTATTTGTCCAGTATTCTGTGATATCTTTATATTAAAGGCTTGTTTTTGTGGTATCAATGATGATGTTTTACTGCATTTTAACCAAGTAAAAACGATGTAAAACGACCCAATAAACAATATATTATTCTGCAATATCATTTTTGAAAAACTGTCAGTTAAGTGCTTTTTACTTTGGTAGGACAGTATACCTACCTAATTAGCAAATTTAGTTTATTGTCTGTGCTCACATCGTGTCACCTAAATATTCACAGGTGATTTCTTGTAGGGATACACATTCATGCGCTTCTACGACCGTCATTAGTGTTATTTAGAATTTATCGTATTTACATATTATTGAAGGTACAATGCATTGTGTTCATATCCAGATGGCTAGATTCAAGTTTCAATTTCCGATGACAGATTTGATTAACAATAGGTACAACCTATTATAGATGCTAAAGTTCGTTATATCAAATCAATCCATATTTTTTTTAATGTAATAAATAAAAAACAATACAATTCATAAATGTAAACATTCGTATTTGACAATAGTATGGCTAGGAATATTTCTAACACAAAACAAATGTTTTGAAAAATCAAACAGCCATTGTTCTTAGAATCTAACACGATTTTGCGAGATTTTGTTAGTAGCCGTTGTTTGATGTTTTATTCAGTAATTTTGATTTAGAAGATCATCATCTATAAATTATTGTAGTCGGTTTTATCTCATATAATACAGTCTTTTCGTATCATTTTCTAAACAATTATCACACACCTTGAAACCGGTAGGTTAACCTTACCACTACGCATAATTAAACATGCAAAATACCTGTCAAAAATTATCTCTAATGCTTTAATGCTACCATAATTTGAATGTTAACATTTTCGTTTTAAACGACTTCTTTGTAAACCAAATTTCTACCCTTAAAATATTCTGAGATATTCGCATATAAAATACATAAATGAAGAATACTTAGTACCTATCATCGGGCTATATAATACATTATAAATTATTATATATTGTAAAGACTCATCTGTCATTTTTTTAACAAAATACATATTAATATCGCAGTACTAAAACATAAGAAAATGCCAGTTGAAAATGTTAACAACATTTTAGATAAAATTATTTTAGTACTATTATATTTAAAAAAAGTATAATCTCTAGTGATTTCAATTCCTAGATATACCTAACTAAATATTTGTTTAAATCGTCATACGTAAGATTGAAATTAATAACTAGTCTTATATTAGAATTCATAATCTATTAATATATTATGAAGAAATTTAAACATGACAGGCGGCATTACTATTAAATATTTGAATTGTCGTCGGTATCAACTTTTTCAATATTTTAATTTTTAAAGTATAACAATTAAGGTTTAGAACATAATATTATGCAGTAACAAATTAAATGTAGGAAATATATCATTTAAATAATATTATAACGAAAAAATTAATAATGACGTTTTACATTTTTATATCACGCGATATTTAAGTAAGTTAATGTTTTTTTTTTTTAAATGTTCGAATATAGTTGTTTGATGTATATTTATTTAATATTTTATTTTTAATAAAAACCAAGAGAAATAAAATTGTAAGAAAATGTTTATTTTATACGAAACAAAAGTTTCTATTTTTGACCGTTTATAATTATCGCAGTCATTTATTTATTCTTTAGCTTTTGTGCATCGTATATTGAGAGCATGTCTTTTTCAACATTAATATAATACTAAAATGAAGAAACTTGTGTGAGTTTTTTTTTCTTTTAGAATAAACCTCGAGTATAAAATAAAAAAAATACTCTCTAGGTCGAGTTTTATTGCTTTGGTCTTCGATTGAGGATCGCAAGTGTAGTATTGGGTGAAAAAACAGTCAAGCGACAAATACTGACGCCGAAACGTTACAAAATATAGTTACAGATTTTCTATGTGTGGGGGCGTGTGTATTTTAAAAATATGTACATCTTGTCTGTGGCCAATTTTGATTTTTTTACATTTGGACAATTGATTTGTCCCCAAGTGAAACATTTATTACTGACTTTATATTTTATTATTAATTTTCATTAAGCATATCAGTGATTAAAAAAGTGGACCATTGACGTGCGTGCAAGCATAATAATACTGTTGGAAAAATAGGAAATGACAACGTACAAATATAAATACTGCTGGTTTAAATACTATACACACTGGCTTATTTCACTAAACTAAATAACTCCAAATATTCTTTAACATTTAAACTAATATCTAAGATTTTTTGGTAACGTTATAGAGGTTCTGTCTAACTTGAGCCTGTACCCCGACTGCCGACTTAGCTTTGATTGTGGGAGCCGTTCGCCAGCTCAAGCTCGAATTTGCTGACCAATAACGCACTTCCCCACAGTCACGTAGGCCGACGCGTCAGTCGACAAATGTCTACAAATACAGGATACAACACAATTATACGTGTCCCAGTTTTACGACCCACTCACATTGCACGCAGAAGATATTTCAATTTTTCAGTAGTGTCAGAGGAATACTCAGGCCTTGTGGGTGTACCTACGTTTTAATGTTGAATTTTGTTTAGTTGACATAAAATCATTTAACATATAATAAATATACCGTAAATTAAATTAAGCTTCAACTTTCTCTATAACATTATTAATAAAAACATGTATTTCTAAACTTATATTATTTTGATTTGAAGGGAGAAAACTATTGGTTTTACAATGATTTGTGGTTACCCATTTAATCTCCTGATATATATATTTTAGAGACAACTTTATTACATAATATACAAACTCCAAAACCTACGAATTTCTCAATATTTTTTGAAAATATCACGAAAAACTACGAAAAGAATGATACGATACAACTGTTATACGAGTGTTATTTTAGATTATTTTACTCTTTGAAAAAGACTACCGATCAAACTCAATAAGATTATTTCTGTAACTAATATAATTTATAATTTCATAATTATTATGCTCGTATTATTATTTAATTTAATATAATTAATACAAATAATTAAATTCCCCTATGCATAATTAAATATTATAGTTGTACCTCTGACTCAGAATCGTGATTCTGCTTAATTTTAGAGATCCAAACTATTTATAAAATACTCAATTAAAACACTAAGGTTTTGAAGCCTAATTATGATACTAATCGGTGACGAGTGGATATACAAAGTCAGTATTTTAACAAGTGTATTTCTGAGTTCATATTTCCAAATTGTTAAAACATGAAAAATAATTAGTTGGATGCATTTTCTTGATAAAATTGTTCCAAAGTCATTGGTCTTTGGAGAGTGGTTATTATTATTTCTTATAATGATAGAACTCTTGTTATTGTATGACGTCTAAAGTTATTTAGTCTGAGAACTTTGAAAGGATATTATATAGCAGTTTGGTTGTCCACGAAAATATACTCTGGGGATAAGCATGATACATTTACTTTATAACATAAATATTACTGTAAGTTATTCACGAAGGAAAACATATACAATGATGTAATAATCTTAAAATATATATATATTATTATATTTTGGAATCAGTAAATTAAGACGTTCAAGTAACTGAATGTTTTTAAATTAAATTAGTATATAATAACTTTAAAATAATTCGTAAATTACAGAAACTTAATAACCTCACATAGTTATTAAGGAATTGTTAGTAAATACATTCAAAGTTATAAAAGTATGTATGTGGTATTTAACCTCATCTCTGAGAAATGAGGACAATATGAAAATACATTATAATTAAAATAAGTATGATTTTATACACCACGTTAGTTCATAATATAATGTTATTATTTGTTATTTTTTTTTTATTTATAACAAATTAAACATAACACGAATCATCATTACATTAAGTGAAATTAATCTGAATATGTAATAATTTTAAGTATGAAATTTCAGTGTAAGTCTGTAAAAAAACTTTAATAATAAGATGGTAAAAGGTTACCTACCACCATAAAGTATATTTATATTATATCAAAACACCAGTAATATAATATTATATATATTTTAAATTAAGTTTTAAAAAAATGTAATATTTTAAATTCCATCTGAGAAAGCTTTTAGTTTAAAAGGTGTTTCTTAAGTAAAATAATAAATATTTCTTGTATGAGATGTGTTACTATAAAATATTTTGAAAAAGATTCCCGTATTGAGATTTGATTATTTTAGTGAGGCGAAATACTTAACTTTGACGAATTTGCTTAATATATGTTCTTTTATCATAAAAATTTGTGACACGAAATAAAATCTGATTGGTTTTAAAGTTTTCGAAAAACGTAATTCAAAATAAAATATATTAATATGTCTTATAAATCATTTATAACACTTTAATTACACGGTATGTCAGTATATTACTAAACCATTTTTATTTAACATTTATATGATTTGTTTTATTTTAATTATTGTAATTTTATTTTTGGCAAAAAACGAAATGAGAAAAAAATTCCAAACTTTCAATACAATATTCAAACTATTTTGTTGATAGATTAGCAAAATAAGTCGATATCGTTCACTAACATTTTCGGGGTACCACTCCATTCCACATATTACTGTAAGTATATATAAGTTTTTAGTTATAACTACTAATTAACTACTTGTTGAACATAATATGAATAGTGAAGTTGATGTCCCTGCCCTCCTATCTAAAGTTAATTTCAGAGTTCCTATTTTTTGTTTCAAATACTCTTTTCTTTTCCATATTCCTTTTAGCCGCTGTAATTATTTAATTAATCCCCCTATTATCCATATGATAAAACTAGTCAATGAGAACACAATTCCTTAGTATTTAGTGTAATTATTGTTTGTTCATTCTTCATTTTTTGTAATTTTCTTTAATTATTTAATATAAAACAATGTAATTGGGCTCATGCCATATTTAACATAAATAAATAAATAAATAATATGTATAAAATTATCTGAGTATTCTCCTTTGAAATTCGAAATCAAAAATGTAAGTCGTCATTCAAAAGAGCAAAACCTCAAGAAATTATAACAATAAAGAATAGTAAAAAGTATAATTTTTTGAAAAAAATTATATTTTTAACATAGAATTATGTAGAAAACAAAATGTTTTTATAAAAGTTAACCTAACCTTCGAGGTAATGATACTGTAGTATACTTATTGCTAACATAATTACTATTTACTCCGAGTATGTTATGTATATCATACGGTCTGGTTGATGCATAAAATAATTTATACATTGTAGGTATATAAATTATTGTAAACAATGTACCGCAAGTATAGTTGCGGATGAAAATTTGTGTAGGGAACTACCTACTTCATGAAATGCGTCCCAAGTCATCAGCTGTGACACACTATTAACAGTCCAACCCATGATTTGTAAATTTAATTGTTTTTTATATGGAAATGAATTTAAACTATATTAGAAAGGTAGGTGTACAGTATGTACATTTTGTACATAGTTATTTTAGAATAATATAAAGTGCATATTTTGCATTAATTATCCCTTTTATTTTTTATGGAATTACTGGCGGCAGATGGAACCGTGGTTTCGGCATTACTACCCTTGATTGCGTTCATTTTAGGTATCTGTTAAAAACTAATACTTGGGCAATATGTTTATTAGTTTTACATTAAATTTTTACTTTTCGTTGTATTTTAATTTTAATTTGTACGAACACGAGTACAATTTTTAAATAGCGTAGGTAGTTATAATTGTTTCTAACTTTCATCATTAAATGTTTTTGAAATCAATTATAATAATATATGGTATAGCGTTCCTAAATTACATATTTTTCACAACAATTTTTAACTCGTTCGATAAATTTTTCATGAGATTTTTTTCTATGTTGATGATTATTTATTAATTAATTTTGATTAATTTTCTTCTACATAAAACTTTAAATTTTGAGTTATTTTTACACGTGGTTTGACTATGTGATTGTACGATTTTTATTCAAACTGAAGTATATAAAGGAAGACGATGGTTATTTTTATTTAAATCGATACAAATTATAAAAAAAAAAAAATATATCAATAGTAAAGTTTTATTAATTTATAAATATTTGATTATGTTGACATTATACATGACATTATGTTGACAGTAAACATTTTAATATACTTATAAAAATATATTTATAACTCTGAAATCACATAAAATTAGCATTTTCTTTTTTACGTAAATTTCAACTAAAAATAAAAGCGAAAAAAAATACAATATACTTTTATAGTTTCTTATATGCTTTCTTTGTCAGTTGCTGGTAACATTTAATGTAATTAAATCTTAAAAATCATATTTATGTTTGTTGTGTTTTTGGGAGTATTACGTATATTCAATTACAGAGAACAAGGAGAAGTCTTTTTGAAGGATAGCATTTCCGATGACTTCTATTGGGAGGGTAAATTACACAATGGAACTAAATATTTAGTAATAATAATATTCAAGGGAAAACAAATATTTAGTCAAACGTCATACTCTTTTGAGTTGTAAGAGGTTTTTTTTTATTCTTGAACAATTCAGATATTATAGTCCATATATGCACTTAACAAAACGAGTGAATTTTATGTATGTTTTTTTCGTGATATTATAAGTGTTCGGAAAAACGGCGTAAACTTTGAACAACCGTCTCAGCCGGCATTCGGTGTTGTATGTTGTTGAAAAAGATTTATGACCCGAAAATATGACCCTTTTCCTGCACACAGCAGTGGTCGTGTAGTTATTATTTCGTGAGGTTGCACACAACTTAACCGAACAAAATATACACAAAGGACAAAAATAAATCCAAAATATTGACATAACTTGATAACGTTTTTATTTTAAATAATTTACGACCGTTACTATTCGCCATAAATTCTAAACAGTGGAAATACTGTAGGTATACAATCACGCCGTGGCACATGATAAAGAAGAAAATAATAACTCGATGAATTTTTTTCTCTGGAAATGAATGACCATTCCTATGTTTTGAATATAAAACGTCAATCGTTTGATTTATTGATTTATCAGCTAGGAGGGACGTTCGCTATGCCGTTTTATTGTTGTATATAAAAGTCAAACTATACATACACGTTGTAAATGTAGTGTGTTGCAGGAAATGCAACAAAATACAGTAATATATAAACTTAAACGAGTTAAATATGTTGTACATTTATTAAATATATATATATATATATATATATATATATATATAAATCAAAACTGTTGGAAAAAATACGTTAGATTGGTTTATGCATTTATCGTTGAACGACATTAACTTAGCTAGATTTATAATAATATATTTCTATAATATGATTTTATTTACAGTTATCAAATATTTATGTATAATATTAATGAATAGGTATACTGTTGGAATTTCGCGTGGAATCTTTTTACCCGCAGTCTTCTGTTTGTTGAAAAGGCGAAAGCGGATTCAATTAACTTATGGAAATTAAATCAATATTAATTTATAACATTTGGTCGATTGTGGTTTTCGGAGAAAAAATAAAAACACACATATATACCATATGCGTGTTGAACACGTGTTATTGCGTTACCCGGGGGAGGTTCAGAGTCAGCGAAAAATCGTCCCACTGGAATCGCCCAGCAGGGCAGTTCTTTGGGCCCAATAGTGCCCAGCGGACCGTTGACCTTTTTACCCTCCGCGATGCTCTGAATTGTTTAACACGGACGTCGCGACTAATCCGCATTGGTGTAATAATTTGAAAATCGTTTTTTCCGGTTCGAAAAGTCCATGGAACGTGTTGGAATGAAATGAAAATGGAAAAAAAAAATAATAACGACAAAAACACTCAGTCGAGAAAAAATGAAAACTACAAGAGAAAAAGTAGGCACCGCGTGGCGGCATGCCGGAATTGCATGTTTATTGGTTTTTGTAGAAGTTAACAAATAATAATATTATGCATCGTGCAAAACGATATCGCTATTCAGCGTTCCTCTTATAATACACCGAAACGAAATAAATATTATGTTCGCTAGAAAATTATTTAATAATCCGTTAGGCGTAAGTAAATCAAATTTCTTAGAAAATATTAAATAAGACTTGTTTGCAAACTTTGAATTATTCAACTGCCACTTAAAATTCTGTACCATACGTAACTACAAATGTTCAAAGTTTGGATCTAGTTACTTAAAAGTTTCGTACTATTTTTCAAGATTGTATTATATAATATTTAATATTATATTTAGTTTGATAAATAAAATTAAGTATTATAAATATTTTAACTAAAATTTGGGAAAAAAAAGTTAACCTTATCAAATAAGAGTATTTTTTTTTAACAACAGGTATAATTTTTATACTGTGTAATAGAAAACGTATCTATTTAAAGAATCATTATTTTTATTCAGTACCATAATCTGTAGATAATAAAATGAAACAAAAAGTTAAAAAATGTTTTTGGCATAGATACACACTCCGGATGTGTTTAAAATTATTTTTTGATGAATTATTTATCACTGTATAGGGCAATAAGAAATTAAGTAGGTACCTATGTACGAACAAACAGCGTAATTATTGTTTTACATATTATTATATGGGTATTAAATGTAAATTTAGTTTATCTTAAATGTTTGTATGTAAATAAATATGTTGGATTAAAAAAAATGTCGTACGGAAAACACTATAAAAAATGAAACAAAAGTTAATTTCAGTATAAGTTCATTTTTTTTTTTTGATGCGTGACATTTTATAACGAGTAGCATTTTAGAATTCTATATTAAACATATTATATACGTTCCTACATAACAAAATATAATTTATACTTTATTACATCACTATATTGTTTAATAATGAATGCTGAGGTTGGAAAACAAACAGTATGCAGAGAAATAATGGTAAATATACTTGCTGTTAGATAGTGTACTCATATAGGTAGGTATTATCAAAATATCTACATGAGTATATCTTTTGAAATTTTTAATTGCAAAAATAACAATTATCTACTTAATGGTTGAATACCGTGAATTTATTTGATTAATCATCGCAGACGTCATCGAGATTCTACATATTAATATTACCTAAAACTTTTGTGTTTTTATTTAATTAATCTATATATTATCATGATTTTCCCTTATTATTTGTTTTGGGCATAAATTAATAATGCTGCAAGCATTTACATAACATTATTAAAAACGTTACTTTTATGAGCTCAAAGCTTCAAACTAATACTTTAATGTACATAATATTATACATAATAATTAGTACTTAATCGTATACTCGAATGGATTAATGACTTTTTTTTTCTAGAAACAATCACTATTGGATATCGATTCATCGGAATCGTATTTACAGCTCAAAAAGGGGGTGAACCTCTATAATTCAAATTTCGCCTTTTCGTTCATTTTAACATAAATCGTCGGAAAGCTTTTAAAACCGCAATGACACCAATGTTTGGGGGTTTTAATGGTTTTATGGGCATCGGCAATTGAGTTTGTTGAAAAACAATGCACAAAGTCGTTTTCCCGTAATATACCAAGAGAAAGTCTTTTTAATCCTAGTTATTGGTTGTTTTGTTTTTAAACAACTTTTTCGTCAATATACACAAGAGACATTTTGTCATGTCCACCTTAAAATTTGGAGGGTTGAATGATAAAGTTTTGTAGATAGAATTTTAATTGACGACCCTTCCCGTGCACTGTACAACTCGTACCGATTAAAAAGTTTCGTATACCGTATTAACTTCAAGGTATTGCGTAAATGTGAAATTCTAATTTGAATTATTAACCTGAAAATTACAGATCAAAAGACAACAGTTTTAATTACATGAAATATTCACAAGGAAATTATTAACTGCGTATACAACACAATATGTATCATCTATGCACCTAATACCTATCGACATTAACCTGTGAATTATTTTCTAGTGGACATTATATTTATTCAACTATTATGTGAATTATACAATATTTATATAATGATATATTGATAAAGATTAATTTTAAAATTATTTATTAACTGTAGCAGTAATGAATTATAAGGAAGAGTTTTGTTATATTCGAAAATTGGTTTTTTTCGTCGTGTCAGTTTTACAGTAAACAAGTTTTTTTAATGATTACAAGTAACATGTTGTTAATTTATTGTTATTCCGAAATTTCAAAGATCACAGTATATAAATAAACTTATCTTTTTAAAATCATTAAGTATTCTTATTAAAAAAAAAATTAATAATCTGTACTCATAGAATATTACAATAATTTAAAATGAGAAAAGAATACGGCACATTATAGTATATTTTATATATTATTGTGTGGTAGCTATTTTTTACTAGTACTTCAAATTGCTTATTGATGTTAGTTTTAGTTATAGCTTATGGAGTAATTTTAGAGGAAACATAGAAGTTAAAAAATAAATTATAAAATTACGAAACATTTTTAACAAATTAAGTCACGAATAAAACACAGAATTTCTTTCTTTTTATTCCAAAATTTTAATGTTCTAATTTTAAAATTATATATCATGTTACACATTTTTGTAATTTCAATATATTTTTTTTATTCGTAGTTTAAGACCAGGAAACTCGTATTAAATTTTACATAAAAACCAGTATACACGATGTGTTTTGGAGTTGATTGTTGCTGTTACGATTTTCCGGATTATGTATGGCACATAAAATGGCATTATTAAGAACAGTAACTATAAAATATATTTTTAAGTGTACCAATTATTCGTACTTTAGGCATCTAGATTTTAGTCTAAAGTTATAAATTGTAGTTATAGAAATATTAAAAATTTCAAACGAAATAATTTCACATTTTAAACCATATTTATAAAAATGATAATTATTATGTTTTGAACTTTTGTTAAATAGTATAATCTTATTTACTATAAGTAACATCTGTCAAATATTAAAAATATTAAATACGTATTTGATTAACTTTATAAATAAATTAGAAAAGGCAAACAGGAAACAGAGACCGGATCTTTGAACTCGTCTTTCAGCTTCACTCACTTCAGTGTAAAAACAAGTTATTGATTTAGTTTATTTTATATTTATATAAAATCAAACATTACTAACAACTATGTTTTATTCGTTAATTGAATTGTTGTTTATTTCTAGATTGAGTAAATAAGCAAAACAATCTTATAAAATAAATATTATACATCATGATAATTATACGGAACCTTTAAAATATATGCGGAAACCAGCTAATTTGTGTAGTTAAATTAAAGGATTCACTACATTTTTAAATGATTAATAACTGTTATCAATAGAAACCTGCAGTTTAAATTAAATCGATAAACTATTTGTTCTCCAAGTCTTCGGTCTTGTAAATCTTATAAACTTATAAAAAAAAAAAACAAAAATACTCCTATATACATTTTTGGAACTCTCGATAGCTTGAAATATTAAAATTTATTTAATTTACATTGAACTAGATTCTATAGAAACTATTTAAAAATCACAAAACATTGATGAAACAGCATTTGTTGTGTGATGTACACGTTTGACGTATTCATTATATAGTTATATTACAAGAGCGGTAATTAATTATTCCGTAAAATAATATTATTATATAGTAAATACAGATAAAGTATTATAACCAATATCAAGATAACGGCATCGCTGCGCATTTTGCGATATCTCGTTAATGTGAACCATGGATGACTATAATAATATGAAGTATTGTATTATAGATAATGAAAGGGCGTTGAGCAAAAATTAATTGGAAACACTTTTGCCGGTATTGTCTTTTGCGTATTTTTTTTTTTTTACGAGTTATGTTGAAAGAGCCACAAATTATTAGTCTACATTTAAGAGTTGAGACTGTGATAATATAATAAGTTATATAGCATTACAGCAACCGTCTTTCTCGAAAAACAAGGGGAGACGACATAAACGCAATAAAACAAAAATAAGCGTTGTCTTCAAGTAAATGTTTCACAGTTGGGATATTTTATTTATATATTTATCAACAAAATAAACATTTTTATGAATTTCTTGTGCATGCAATTCTATTGATTAACTAAATAACACTAACTCGAAGGATAATTCTGTGTACAAATATTTAAACAACATTGCAGTTTTATGTTTTCAAAAATGCTATTCGTACAGACTTTGAGCGGTATACTAGCTAGGCACTGGTAACTGCGTTAAAATTGAAACGACTAATTATTGAGTTATGTAAAAATATATTTTTACGTAGGTATATATTATTGTGCACAAATAATTTTAGAAGGAATAAACCACAAAATATATTATAAGTTAACAGCTTTGAATTGTTGAATTAAATGAGGTTTTTTTTTATAAAAAAAAAAGTATTTTACACCAGGAGGAAGAAAACACTATATTAAATATTTTTATGCATATATTATATCCTGGTATTTATTCTAACGTTTCGAGGAAAATCGGCCAGAAGCCGTAGTAACTTATATTTCGTGTTGGCACATTGCCTGAAAATAATATGAGATACCAAAAAAGATAGTGTACAAAAATGTTTACATGATCATCATAACGTTCATGTGTGGAATTTTTCTTCTAAACTCTATACAGAGAGGATTGAAAATCTAAAGCTGATAAAGAAATTCAACACATTATTTTGAGTTATCTTTCAAATATTAAAATAATATACTTATTACATTATTGTTACCGTTATGTATATGAAATCATTCAAAATGAAAATATCAGAGATACGATCACTACATATTTTAAATACACTAACACGTTTTCAGATTTGGGCCGTAAACACTAGGTATAGGCACATAAGATTATAAGTATGTATAATCTTATAGTTAGTTGACAGTATTAATTCTTATATTACTATGAAACATTTTTTTATTTATAAAAATATTTATAATCTATTAACTAAAACAATAAGTAAATTTGATACAATGTAGAAAATTAACATGAATGGCTTTTGGAGAAAACTATTTACTAACGTACCTCAGAAAATATTTACTATATGAATAGTTTTATTATTTTGTACGCATAAATAACAATTTAAAAGTATAGTGTATATTCAATACACATTCGCGTATGCGCAATCCGATAAACTGCTTACAGTTTATAAAATTTATTTTTTATTTAAACTAATTTGTAATATAATAACTATTTTTTTTAATTATTTTTTTAAGCTTTGAATCAATTGAAACGTACGTTTTAACTTTTATCAAAATATTGTAATTTAATTATTTATATTCGTGTATTATATTTAGGTACATGATAACCACAAATACAGACCACGTTTGAAAATAACTTTTACATCAATGGTTTCATTTGGAAATTATACTTTTGCAAATTTTCAAATAAATTATGGACATATATTTAACATTTAACAATATCGATTAACAAATTAGTATAAAGTTCACATTCAGTATACAAAACAGAAATAAATTATTGAACAATGAGAGTTCTAGAAACATGTGTTATATACAATCAACTGCAATTTGAAATTTTGTTAACGAAAATAGTCTCTACTTCCCTGAATTATTATAAAAGAAACAAGACGTGTTTTACTACTCATGATTTGACATCATTAATGCTCTATTTACTATCATGACATCTACCCTGATGAGCGAATGCATTCATTTTTTTTTTTCAATAACACTTATAAACATTGATAAAATGCAATTTTTAAAGTTTTGATGACTCGTTTATATTATGCATCCGGATAAACAATAATTCTCATAGTATACATTATTATTTTAAATTAAGTTTGTATTATTTAAATATGATTAAAAATTTAAATTATTTAGTATTATTGGTACTTATTACCTACATAATATACCTAAATATTGTTCTACAAATGTCGAGCAATAAACTGGTTTCTATACAGGTGGTTCACGTGATTTATAATTCAATTTTTCTCGAACAATCAATAATGTTTCGGAATTTTGAAGGAGTAGTTAAGTAAGGTACTCCTTAGTTTGTAGGTACTAAACACATATATATAATATTAACTTAGTGTTGTGCAGTGACCTAAAACTTTAAACACAACGACTGAAAGGGTAAGATATTTCTGAGCATATTGCTCTTATGGGAGTTACTACCTTTCCTTTGCACATGATTTCGTAATGTTATTACAATATGTATATTTAATTTTTAAGCATTGTTTTCAAATGCCCATTTATCGAAGTAACATATATTAAATAATTAGTGTAGAACTAGATTATGGATTAAGGAGATAAAAAGGCACTTTTTTAAATTCCACAATTTTCAAACAGCAAATTATTTTTTTATGTAATTAAAAAATATGAAAACTACATTTTTCAACTAAATGAAAATATGAACTATTAAAATAAGACTGTCTATAATATTAGAAAAAAATGTACACTTGCAAATAAAATAGTTTAAATATGAAACCACTGACTTTGAAAATTCTCGTAAACCATAGTCTGATTCTGTGAACTTAAACATTTTGAATAATATTTCAACTAACGTGTGTTGCGGGTGAATTATTGTATATGACGTCTCTACACACTTTTTTGTGTTTTGTATTTTCATTTTTTTAATTAGGTACACGACCAACAAGAACATAAGGAATATAACATCCATCATAAAATATAGCTTCGGGTAACCTTTACATGAACTACAGTGTTCTATTGATTGTATAATATACGATAGTCTCATGTTCTAGACTACTAACCTCGCTGACTTACGATGTTATGAATAATTCTGATTCAATTGGTGGTTTTTAATGTATTATATATGTGCACAAACAGCCGTTCGCGGAAAGCTTATAAAGTTTTTCACATGCTGAAACTACTTGCACTTGAACTTGGGCACTAACGGATTAATAGATTAAAATTAATGGGTGTTTAAACTTTATACAATGTATATTGTGCAGTTAAGTAAAAAAAAATATAATATCTATAATATTTTGCAATTATTAATAAGTTTACGAATGTCGGTTATACTGTATAAATAACATATACCTACAGATGAAACTAACATTATTTCGTTATGTGCTTAATCATAATTTTAGATAGTATTATTTTATAAAGTATTGACATTATAAATTACGAAATTCATTTGAATAATAATTTTTTGTTTAGAAAAATAGAAAAATTTAATGCCCTACTCTGTATTTTGGAATATAATTATATAATATATCAAGCCAACTAGCCTACAACGACTGTAGTTCATAACGAATTATATATATTAAAATAAATGAATTTTTGAACATATTATGATTTGTAGAAAATCCCATTTTTATCAAGGCTAAATGCTATGATATTATATGGAACTCGACGTTCGGACACTTGACGCATTAAACTGCAAGAAAAACGTTTGCTTTACAGTAATAACATAGGAGAAAAATGTCCACATTTTTAGTTTCTATACATATATTTTGCCAAACAGATTATTCAAACGCATGAAAAGTAGCATCAAGTTATTTGTAAATTAAAATAATCTAGATAGTTTGGCCATATCACTTGCAATTTACAAGTATTTACATGTTCATATTATAAAATTCCAGAAGATATGAAAACGTTTTTTCGATATCAATCAAATTATTTTTGAAATTCATTTTGGAACATAATAGTATCTATTTTATTTCTTTATCATGATTTTCAGTTGATATACACAACCCACGACCAATTCGTATACTATACCTACCAAGAATAGGAGGCACTAATAATTCGCGAAGTTATTTATTTTACTATTTTTGTTTTCGCCAGAACTTCGATTAGTAACCGTGGATTGAACGTTCTTGTGCATATTTTTTCGTTTTTATTTCATGTAATGTTTAGCATATTATATTTCTAGATCGCTGAGATCAGATTTTAATGCATAGTGGTTATATTTTTTTATGTGTTATGTTCCTATATTAATGCGGAAAATTCTATGCCTGCTCATAACCGATTAACGGTTATCATAGTTTGGTCTTGCAGAACATTACATCATATATTTATTTTGTTTTATAAATTCCTATACTTGATTTCAAAAAAATACGATCATTAGTATAAAAATGCATTAACAAACATTATTGAAACTTTAAACTTTTGAACCTTGTGTAAAAATATTTCATACCTTAATAGCTAATGGGTATATAGATCATTCAGGTTATTGTTCTCGAAAAAGACTGACATTTTTCAAAAATTACCTGTTTAGAATATTTGTATTTTGTATAAGTAGCTATATACCATCTGTGTTCGATTTTTCATATTTATTATACGGTTTAAGCCAAACTTTTGAAAGTACTCGTTCTGCTCAGAAATATGTATATATATATATATATATTTATTTACAGATAGCAAAAACGAACAAATCGTTTGTAAGACCGATGTCTTACTTGCCCGGGTCGCTGATTTCAAAACATCGAAATCGTACAACAAGCTTTTCGATTTGTCGCCGTACGTTTTTCTACTCCTGCGATGTTTATTATGTGAACTCATATTATTATAACAGAGGCAGTGGATGAAGTGGGGACAGGGGGAAGGGATGACATCTCTCTACTTTTTTAAATTTACACTTCTATCCCTCTACTTATTTTGTTCGGAATTACACACCTCCTTCCTCCCTCATAACACTTGTGTGTTTTAAAATTAAGTACATAATATTAGCAAATCGGTTTCATTTTTAAAACTATTTAATTTTAAATTTATATCGATATTGTACCTACTGGAATTATATTTTATTGATAGATAATATAAGTTTTTATTTTCTAGTAAAATTGAAAATGAGTTATATTTTTGTCTATTTTTAAAGATAGTTTATGATAAAAAATGATTATTTTTTGTTCAATTTTATGAATAATGTTTAATCTTAACTAACATTTGTGTCAAGATTTAATGTAACTTTCAAGTACTTCCATGAAGTATGTAAACGTGGAAAGTAAGTGATTATATTCTTAAAATATTGTTTATTATATAATTGAGCTTATTATTATATTATTATTACGTTTACGTGTATCGCATCTGTCTATCAGACATCTGTACAATACAATATGTCTGATCGGTCTGTTGCGAAAGAGACTGTCTTGGAGGAATAATCGTATAATAATATTTGTGAGTGCGCGTGAAGAGATCAAGTCAATATGTTGTACAAAATGAGTTATATAAGTCAAAAAATTATTCAGAAAAAGAAACTCTTACGATTTGTGCTTTATAGTTTAAATTGCAAAGTTCAATGAATTTAAAATAAGTGTTTCTCGTGTTAAGTCACTGTTTTTCTAATTTTAGTACATTTTGTGATGACTTGAATCTTTTATCAGTTACAGTTTAATAGTGCAACAATAGTTTTATAATTTTATGCATTGACTTAAATCATTTTAAACCATTATTTCAGTAATAAAAAGGTTATTTCAATTTTTTTTTTTTAATATTGAACATTCGATTGAACATACGAAGTTTTTATTCTGACATTAAAGTATTGAACAGGTTAAGTATTTATTATTAAAATTACTTAACCCTTTTATTTAAAAATATAATGAGTAAATTCAACTCAATACGATTTATGTCAATTTTTTTATTTTTTACTATAGGTATTTGTTATTTTAATTTTATGAATTCAAACTTATACGGGAAAATACAATACAAGTTGTTTTATTACCTTATTCAAATAATATCTATTCCATACCATAATGCACAATCTTGTATGTTGTTTCAAACCTTATTTTCACATTTCCTGAAAATATTATAATGTTAACTTGGCCCTTTTATGTAATATAATGTAATAATGATATTGTTTGCACGATTATTACTATAGACCAAATGTCTATAATTGTGCATATTATACAGATGTGAATGTTGTAAATTTACCAGGTAAATTTTTACCAGTAAAAAACTTTATCGTATATTTTATCAATGTTGTTTTTGTTTTTGTCAAAAAATTATTTTTTACCCCAAAAAACTTTGTGTAACTTCTCTAATCAAATGCAATTAAAAACGCATTTCCCAAGTTGTAAATAGATATATTTTGTATCAACTAATAATAAGTACTGATACAAAAATTATTGTACCAATTGTATTTTTTATTTTCTCTACAATGTTTATGGTCAAACGTCAATAAAGATATATTCTTAGTTTTTTATTTTTATTATTGAAAAAAACCTTATTTAGCAAGTATATAACACTAGAAATAACAATCGTATTTACTAATAAAATATATGGCATTAAGATCTAGCTATTTTACCATTTTTACCACTTGACTGGTAAATTTACTAATAATTTATTTACGTAAATTCTCCACTTCTAGGCCATATAATATAAACTACAAAGTTTACGCCGTACAGTCCCGATTGTTATACTAAGAACAGTCAGAACACTCTTTAAGACCATAAATATTAAATGTCAATAATATAAGTAGATACACAAGGCTATAGTATAATATTCTCTTTGAAGTATAAAGAAGATGGATTATAATATATATTATTATAATAACGACCATTGTACTATATTTATCTACCCATCCACAGAACGATCGTCTTATTTATATATATTATTATATATTATTGTGAGTGCATTATTTAGTTTATTGATAAAATATATGTAGGTAACTACGTAAAATTCTGAAATAGATAGTGATTATGTAGAAATAGATGATTATTGGATAAGATAAGAACCGGATTTTACGGAGGATTTAAAGGATTTGAAGAGCGACTATTTTCCGTCTTTATGCTTTGTCCAGCACAAACGCAACAAACGAATTTACGCCAAGTTTTATTCCAACGTGGGTATCGATAAATCTAGTAAAGCGAAAATAATTCTAAAAATAAAATTAAATTTGTTGCACAGTTTTCTTGATATTCACTTTTCCATGTTTTTGATTTTATTTCTCAAAACCATAAAAAATGTATATAAAAGTAGAAATTAAAAAAATTGTTACAGTCAGATTTTTGAAAAAGTTAAAATAAAATAATGAAAACATGAGAACGCTTATCTTGTGTAAACTTTGAGATTTTCACTAGATAAATCGGTACGTTGAAATGAAAACCCGTTTAAATTCCAATGTTTTGAGTGTTAGACGAAGATGGAAAATCATCGTTTCTTAACCACCTAAAATAAATCTTGCACTCCGAACCCACTGCAAATATTTTAAAGGGGTCCTTAAAACTTTTAAACAGTAGGGAAATGTAAAGTAAATTGGAATAAAAATCATTAATAATAATTTATATCACATAATGTATCTTTATTATACACACACACACACACATATATATATGAAGTGTTTTATTTTTTTGTTTTCCAGTCTTTTATAATTTCCAAGGCAACCAAAAAAATAAATAAATTCACTTCGGTTGTTTTTGAAATAGTAATTTTAGTCCCAGATAATATTATATAATGATTAATGAATGACTGTTGTAAGGTCTATGGCAGTATAACTTTGTTATTAAAAAAAAAAAAAACGTAGCACGCTACTCAATATTTTTCCTCTACAAGGAAAACCTATGAATCATAAATATGTTTCGGGGGAATAACAAGAAACTATAAATCATTTTCCTTATATAGAGGAAAAATATCGGGTAGCATGTTACATTATTTTGTTATGAAATTAGATAATATGTTAATTTTGTCTGTGAAGTATTTTTTTAAATACATTCATCTAAAGAAGTATTATTTAAAGAAAGGTGAGGAAAAAGGGTTTTTATGCATGAGTGAATTAATTATGCATTACAAACTGGAAATGACAAAATCAAAATTAAAACAAAAACAAACATCAATTTTATTATTTTTTTGAAATACAATACTGTGTATACGTATATTCTTTGTACTAAATAGGAAATATTATTTAATAATGTATATATTACGATATTCTAAGTATTAAAAATTAAATAATAAATATAAAATAATTTCATTAAACATTTACATAGTTATGTATGTGAGTTTCACTATACTTATCAATTAACGTTTAGTGTTAGAATTCATCATTTTTAGAATATTATACCTACTTTTAAGCAAGTAATTTCCAAAACAAACTATATTTATATATATTACTCCATTTTTAGTTTTAATACTCATATCTATATTTATTTCATTAAAAATGTAATAGTACAAAAAAAGTAGCCAATATATTATGTAACCATATGGCAATTATTTATAAACAAAGCGTTACCCGAACTCGGTTACGATTAGAAAAAAAAAGTTGCATCCAGCCCAAAAATATATTCATGTTAAAGTATAAACTACTTAGCGGCATTTTGTAACACCCTTTATTCTTTATGTTCGTTTTGAATTTTTTAACCCTTTAAATCGTTCAACGGTTAGATCAAAGTTGAATTCATCCCATTATTGTCTAGACAAAATAAAGTGCTAATGACGTGCTATTATCTTGATTTTATACCTACCCATAGAAACATTTTTCATGGTCTCAACACTGTCCCTGCAATACCTAACTAAAGGATTAACTACACACCTTGAGTCTTGACTTATCTCTATGGTTAGGTTAGGTATATAATACAATCTCATTCGTATTTGCTAACCTATTTGCAGATAATAATTTAATTGACGAACGTTTAATTACTCGCGTCAATTGAAGCACGAGCCATAAAGCGTCGCAAATCGCCAAACATCAACTATAAGTGCCTACCTGTCCCACCTTCATAATATGAGGAGCTACAACAATGACGGATATTGTACGACCAATGCGGTTGTTTGCACGAGCCTTAAAAGAATAAAATTGTATACGATTCTAAAAAATTAAAATCTCCTGTTTGCTATGTACAGATATTATGCGTGGCCGTCGTGGAATATTTTATTTTCTCATTATCGTCGAATTAAACGGTTTCTTTTTTGATGTCTGGTCTTGCGGATTAAAAGTTTTTTTTGCTCGCAGTCGTTTGCATTTACGTGCATGCGAAATTTTTTATTATACATTTAAAACGACATCAGTCGTCTTGAATTCTCAAATAATAGTTTTCTATACAAGTGAATGCTTATTATTGTAAGTAGGTACCTCTTTATATTTTACGTATTCCTTTGAAATGATAAAAATAATACCTATCTAGTCTTAAAATTATACATTATTATTCTTGGTCTATATTGTTTTAGTAATGTTTCTTGAATAGCTCAGTCGAATATATATTATTTTACACATTTTTCTATATAGGTACTTACATGAATGCATTGAACAATATCGAATGTTAAAATTTTTAGAATCTAAATTTAAGAAACTACTTTTGGTATCTAACTCAACTTGAGTCATCTTTTAAGTGCTAAAAATATATCATGTTTAAATAAAAAAAAATTCAAAATATATTTCAATATAGGCACTTTCTACTCTGTTGCATTTAAACGAGTTTATTTATTAGTTACCTAATGTTTATTTTGTATACACATTAACGACGTCAATTTAACATAATATTATGTTGAATCTGAGGATAATAAATTAAGTAAAGTATATTAATCGATTTAAATAAACTTGTATGAAGTAACCTACGTTTATGTATTTCAGAATCGAATTCAGATTACTTAAATATAATTTTTAGGTATTATTCAACTATGTAGTAAAATGATTTTTCATTAAGTATGAATTTGCAGTAAGTATAAAACTCAAAAATATTTTTAAAAAAATAATACCGTAAAAATATGTCAACATTATCCGTAAATTCAAAATAAAATACTTGTTACATATACTGAATAAATACATGTATATAGTCGGATTACCATATACATTATAAAAATTCTAAGCATTATTATTTATTGTTTACGATTTTCTGAAAATATTTATGTTGCTTATTTTGAACTACATGTATTATGTATATAATATTTTACGTTAAAACTCGAATTAATATTGTTTTAATTAAATTGTATAGTATTAGGATACTGTTGGATAAATATGAACCTTTTTTTTATACATATATTTATACGTATAAATAACCAAAATTATATATAAATTTTTAGGTACTATTAATGTGTCAGCCGTTAAGGGTTTATGCCAACAGTCGGTAACCCGCGGGTCAGACGGCAGGTAAATATTGTGCAGCTTCACCACTCATGGCCTTATCAATTGCTCCGTGCAGCATTAGCTACTAATATAATACGCCTGTTACTTTAGATAACTCGTAAGGACTAAGATTCATATTAACTGTGCTAGCTTAAACCAAATAAAATGAAATTGTATACCAAAACTGACGTGTTGATGGTTAAAAACGGGATTCGAATCTACTTTGCAGTCTGATAATTTTCGAGAAACTGCAGACAATTAATTAGACCGAGGAAGTCACTTTGCTTATAATACGAGTATTATAATATATATTTATAAATTACTGTTATTAACTTATATGTAAATATATCGACGTATGGTACGGAACGGGCTAAATAGGTTCTTGGTATAAATAATTTAAAATTAATTTAAAGATTTTCAAAATGTTATTGTGTACAGTAAATTGTTACGTAATAGTTAATTCAAGTACCTACTACTAATAATTTTTGAATTATATCATAATAACTAAAATCATCATTTTTTGTTTGAATATTCAATTTCAAAAAGATTACAACTTTAAATGCCATTAAAAATATATTTTGCATTTTATGTATTTTCAATTTTTTTTTAATAGTATTTTGTACAATCTAACAGAAATTTTGTATTAAAATACTTATATTTTTGACCATGTATTAAATTATTATAATAAATAGATTTATTGAAACATTTTTTTAAAAAATTTTAAAATTTAAAATGTCTATAAATAGTATAAAAAGATTTAAACTATTTGGAAAATTGTATCATGTCTCACTTCAAGTACCTACCTACATTTTTGGATTATAGCACAATAACAAAATTGAGTTGCTAAAAATTAATATTGCTTAAATCTCACTTATCGTTTTTTTGAAAATGTAATTAGTTTTTCCTTATTCTTAAGAAAAGTATGCGGGGGAGGGTAAATACCCTAAATACAAACTATACCCAATTTGCTACTACAAATCACAAAAGAATATTGAAAATTGGAGCAGTTTTTTTGGTTTAAAAAGTGTTTTCAGATACAAAAAAAAAAAAATAAAGCACACAAACACATCATTGAGAAACCAATACATTTTTTGCCCCGCTCAAATCTAAAATCAAATTGGATAAAGATATATACAGCCATATAAGTAAAATTGAGAAATAGAATTTATCTATTTTTTCAATCGTTATTTTCGTAATTTTTTAGATGAATAGAGTAATAAGGTTAGAATTTTTACAAAAGGTCTACGTTGATGCAGATAAATTCATGAAAAAATTACGTCTATCCAAAAATCGTAAAAAACCAAACATTATCATTTACCGACGACGACGACCCAACCCATGATGTTCAATAATATTACTTTGCGACAAAAGACATTAACATTGTTTAGGATTTATTTACTGTGGTGTTTAGGGATTGTAAAACGTCTTTGTCTATTCGAATACACCGAATCCTTTGTATCGTCTGTTTGGGTCATCGCGCAAAGGAAGAAAATGCCTAGAGATTTGTGCGCGCATTATCCCATGGTCCAAAGTTACATGTTTGCGATTGTGATCACCATGTTTCTTTGTTACCATAAAGCTATTTGGATATCATCCAGCATGACGTTTTAATTTAACATGCTCCCGGTGAGTTAATTGAAGGTTAAATATAGGTATTATATACAAGAGTAAATAGGGTATCAATGCGATATTAACGCACAGTGCACATGACTATGTATATATTATTATACCTAGGTAGGTATTTGAGTAAACAGTTAATAGTGCAATTAGAATTTAATTTATTTTCCACCTATATCAATGTTTTTAAGTTTGAATGATCATATTAGTTTCTAGCTGATATTTGACAAACACTTAAATACCAATGTAAACCCTAATTTTCAAAAAATTGTTTTAAGTTAAAACATAATGTTGTATCGCTAACTAGTAAATAACTAAAAAAATATAATTTACACAATGCAATACAATGAAATACAATTAGAAGGATAGACATTTTAAAAATATAAAAATTATATACATAATTGTTACTTTCTTCGAATAATAATATTAATAATTCGGTATAAGTACAATAGGTAAACCGCAGAAAGTATATCTTACGGTTTTGGCTTATTTATATTATTAAAATTTACAACCAGCTGTATAATTATTTATCTTAAAATAATATTTTTAAATTATATTAAATGGGTAACTTAACTTAAGGATAATTAAATTGGTAGTAATAATTAAAACCACGAAAAGTTAAAATTACGACTAACTTCTAAGGCTTTCGTATTGAAGTAATATATAATAATACATATTTTTATATCTGTAATAGTGTATTCATAGATATTTAGTGGTCTGATATTCTTCAAGGTAAAAAAATATAAACATAGTATACTACATTAAGCAATTTATTGGTAAACTTTAACTATTGAATCTATATTATGGTTGTTTTTTTACTTAATGAATTATCTTTTTGCATATATTAAATAAATTAAATGCTTTAATTATTTTGACAAATGTCTATTATTAGAAAAAAAAATACAATTTATCGAATATCTAATGAAAATATTTTTAAAATAAATTGTTTAGAAAGAGCTAAATAATTTTTTAATTTATATTAATGGTACGATTAAATTTAAATATATTTTCTTAATAAGTACCTCCTACACATATAGTTTTATTTTGAAAGTCTATATCTTTATGTATTTAATATTTTTATCTTTGTTTATATTTACTGTTATATTACAAGGTATAACTATGTATTATAAACAAAATTATTTTATGATATTTTAATAAAAATTTAAAATATAAAATATAATTTTATTTTATTTTTATATAAATTGAATTGTTTATTTTGGGTTTTAAAAGAATATAATGTTCATATCACGAAGTTTTATTCAAGCAAAATGAAGTCTTATTAAGCCAAGTACATAATACAAGTGTTATAAATGTATCAAAAATAATAATACACATTAATATTAATCACTTAATTTGTCTGTAGACTTTCAACGTGCTACTATCCAATAATCATCGCATAACTCAAGTTATTAAACAAATACTCGTAAAAATTGAACAACCCTTCGAGTTATTAAATTTAATTTAGAGTTATTAATATTACTATTATATTAAACATTTATGTGCGTTTTATTCGGGTTCGAATCGAGTTTTACATTAAACATTTTGTGAGCGGGAAAAAAATGTGCTCGATCAAGTCCCTAAATATTAATATTAAATCGAATAACATATTAATTTAATACTTACCAAACGGTTCGCGATGTTCGTCTGTGTTACTTGACTTTGACTGGAGGGTTAGCCGTAAGCTCACGGAGCCGAAGTCGAGAACGCACTGTCCGTTGCGCGAGTCGAAACGCCGACTCCGTACCACGAAAAGACAGAAGCGCAAGCGTTCGCCATGCATGCTTTTGCAAAAGCAAATTTACGAGCGAGGATTACTGTACAGACGACGAATGCGTGCGCGTTAAAGATACCGCACGTATCTATTTATTTTCAGTTAAAAGAGCCTCTCACGGTTTTCCGATATATTGAATTTGATCGACATGATGATCGAGATACACAAGATATCTATATATAATTATGTACATTATTATACATTATTTTGATCGGGTTTGAAATAGTTAAAATGTTATTCATTCTGGGCTCAATTTTTATAGTTATTAAATATACTGAAATATGAGCTGTAGGTATAATATGACATGTTAAAAATCTCAACATATAATATGCGCTAAATGTGCCCTAACAATTAAAGTAATTTATAATAAATATTTTTTTATTAATACATTTTTTAAAAATTTGACTTGTGCCGGGTGCAACTGATTAGGAGTCATAGTTGTATGCTGTTTAATGATGGGCCAATACGCCGAGCTTCCTTCCTTAATATATATGACATGAAACAAAAATGTGGGTATTTTTTTTATGAATTCAAATAATTGACAATTTTTTTTACTATTTTTCATTCAATATAAACGAGATTTATGAAAACACAAAATAAATCATTATATTATGTATATAAGAAAAAAATAACACTAAAAATCTAAAATACTTTTGATATCCAAAAAATAGATGAAATTTTGAAATTTCATATTTTGAGTCCGTGGTGCATGAAACAAATGTAGCTGACTCTGCAATTTTTATGCTAGAAAATCCGAATCCTGGTTGTTATAAAATTTACTAAAAACCCACAAAATTACTTGCAAATATTAATTTTAAAATTAATATTAATATTAGGAGAAGGATTTATACCATTCGTGATATTATACAATGTATACATATTGTATAAGCTAATAAAAAATAAAATAATAAAAGTAAAATTATAATTAAGTAATTTAGAATACTTATAATTTAAAACTATTTTTTATGAGGATATTAGAAGATTTTTTTTTTTTAATCTAAATAGTAGCATCATTTTTTCAAATAAATGACATGATAATAAATGTCTATTGTTTATAAAATATGAATACAGCAATAGAATAATGAAATAAATAAACTTATTTACTCTATACACGACATTAATTGAAAAAACTACCTATATAATAACTTTTAAAAATATTATAAAATTAAAATGAGTTTGTTTTATAAAATCAATTTGTAAAAATGCATGTTATTTATATGTATTTATGAAATTGTAATATTTTAGTTATTAGTTGCATACTACTTTAATTGGAGATAACTATACAAATTCCACATAAATAATATATTATGTAACAAACATTTTATAATGTGCAATTTGAAAAAAAATACTCAACTGTTATAAACTTAAATTATATTAATGAAAGCATAATAATTACTAACTTATATTTTTGAATAAAATAATTAAAATTTACATAAATAAAAAATAAAAATCGTTATCTTTTTAAGATTTAATATTTTAAAATATTAATCACAACTAATTTACATAAATGATTTACAAAAGATAACGCATGGAAAGTTCAGATATATTTAATAAATTGGTCTTAAGGGAATCAAATTGTCTCATATTTATTTAAAATCAGTTTCAACTTATTTTAATCAATAGGAATACATAATTACAGGAATATCATGTTCTAGAAGACCATTTTATATGAGATTATAATCCTCACAATTTGATTTATGAAAAAATGCTGTTTACAAATAACACAGTAAAAACAAACAGAAAATAATTTTTAAATAATTAATAATATTATCAATGATTAAAATATTTTATATTATCATCATTCCACGTTCAACAAATATTATACTCTGAAGTCTGAAATGGATTTATAGTAACAAAATAAAAAAACATTCTAATTTAATATATACCATCTAACGTGGTATTAATTAATTACATAATAAGGCTCCCAAGTATATTTTTCGAGGGGCTAATAATTTTTTTGCGATGAACGAATCTTCTCACTAAAACTTATTTTTGAATCTTTCTTTACATATTATTATAGTAGCTGACATATAACAGTAATTGCTTATACACACACACACACACACACACACACACACACACACACACACACACACACACACATATATATATATATATATATATGATAAATCATAATTTAATAGTTAAAACATTGTGAGCAAAGTATAAAAACTGTATAAATAATGTTTTATTAAATATTATACTACAAATATTTATCTCATAAAATCTTTTAAACTTTTCTCGAGTAGAGACTCTTTTTTAATTATCCATTTAAAATATTACATCACACTACTTACAATTTATGTTTAAAGCTTCTAGAAGGGATTCCCAGGAAATATAGAAGTGAGCAAGTTCAACAAGTGAACTAGAGGTTTTTTATGATTAATAGATAGGTAATAAATTTGTATCGATCGGTTACAAAATTGTTTGGAGCAATATTTGGATTTTTCACAGTTTTTAATTTGAGGTCCGCTTTAAATTAATTATTAGATACGCGTAGTATGGACGAGGAAAATTAAATAATAGTGATATTATATTTGTTCTGTTTTGATTTTTTCGCGAGTCCCTTTAATTTTATTACTATTATATATTTATGCCCAAAATTGGTTACAATTATAGATTCGCCTTTCAAATATGATGTATTATAATTAATTTTAAATTGAATATATTAGCATGCTCCAATAACCTACTTTAAATAGAGACAAACTATAATTGCCATTTTCTTATTTAAATGTTTTTATGTTATAAACATAATTTATGAGATAAATATTCTCAATTTCAACATACACAAATTATAATATATTTGTAAGCTAATAACCTAAGTTATTGAAACTGTACCAAGAATAAATATAATTAATTGTATATTGTAGTTATTTCTTATTGTTAATTTATCCGTGTGATTAACATACTTACATTTTATTTTGTATAATCTTAAAATCTATAAATATAATTAAAAGTATAAAAATTAATTTAATAAAAAGTATTTAAATATTTATATTATTTAAACAAAAATATCGATTTTAATATACAATAGCAGCATTTAGTTAAAATATACTTACAGAACGTTACTATATTTAATATTTGTATGTATTTAATTAAAAATACATTGTTTTAGTATAAGTATCTATACAAATTTAATAATATTATAATCCTAATTTAATTTCTATCGATATTAACTATTTAAAGGTATATTAAAATATGCATAAAAAAGTATTACTCATTAGTATTGTTTTTTTTATGTTAACCTCTTAAAGTTCATCTTAAAATATTATTTTATTGTGCTTACATTAAAATTAATTTCTACAGAAAAAATTAATTATTTGATATACACTTAGGATGAAAATATTATGTTATTTTGTAATCCGGCGATAAATATAGTACAGCACAAAAAAAGCTGTACAAAGGAATTTATATTTTTATCCATATGCAAGTTGTAGTTTTTTTATTTAATTTTTTTTTTATAATAAAAAAAGTAAAATGATAAATTCTTTTAAATTCTGAGTGGAGCAATGTATTATTTTTTTTATGTTTGGACACTGATTAAATAAATTACTCCTATTTTTCACAATCTGTTTAGCATATTATGAAATCTTTTTAGTCTTAAGAAAATTATTCAAAGTGCTGGATAATATTTAATGTTGTTATCTTTATAAGTCTTTTGTATCTATGTATTTGTTATGAATGATATATTGTTAAACGCATGATGCTGATGTATATATTATACTTTAAGTTTTAATATAATTTGACTGTTTTTAAATAAATAGTTTAAAGTTTAAAAAATATAATTTTTTAAATACCATCTATTGTATTATAGATTTACTATCTATGAATACGTTATGCTAAAATGTGTTTTAAGCTTTACTTTTTCACGAAAATGTGTTCTCATAATTTTTTTTAAAATGATAATATAAAAAACTTATACATTTTTTACCACACTCGTAATTTAATTTGTATATTATAAAATATATGTCATAATTCAATTGTCCTCCCAATTCGTGCTCCCAAATAGTTTAAGTGTGCACTATTAATGGTACTTATCAATAGGCATATAATATAATATGAAGATTTAAGTCATAACCACGTGAGTATCTGAGGTTTATGCGCATTGCCTGTCAGCTGAATAGTATCAATATTAATCTATAATATGTCCTTACATTTCTAAAATTGCAACCAATTTTATAATTTAACAATTATTTATAGGTAAAACTAGAATGCAAGTCTAGCCGATGAAAATTAACCCTTTCAAACATAGAATGTTAGTTTTTTTATAATCAATTTGAAACCATTTCAGGTTTACTTTAATGTATATGCATATTTAGATGGTATTTAGTATAAAGATTTTGTATTTAAGCTGAAAATAGTTATTACTTATGAGTTTATAACTGTGAAGAAAATAATTTCTTTGCCATCATAATATGTAAACCATATTGTTTTTAACATTTTGTCATTAAAATTTTAATAAAATACGTAATACTTATATTATACAATATAATAACATTTAAGACTAAAGTACCTTGATACTTATTTTGATATTATTCAAGATTGACATTGTTTTACTTTGCTTCTAATACCCCTATTTATTAATTAAAAAAAATTTTTTGTACCAAATTATTGTTAATTATTTTATATTTTTTAATTTAATTTAAACTTTATGATTAAATACTTATCGTTATCATACTTACACAAAATTTAATAATATTTTAAGTGTTATATAATCTTTGTTAGACTTAATTTACTACACAGCAGCACTTAGTTCTTTCTATATTAATTTTTTCTTAACTGCCCATAATACTTAAGTTTATAATTACGAATATTTATGTTAAATTTATAAATTTTACTATCAACCTGTATTATTTTCATAAATGGAAATCGGGTCTTAGCTCTCCCTAAAAAATAGACAGCTTTTTAGAAGTGTGGGATTACCTCCCCCCCTCTTTACATTGTTGTTAAAAATATTATCCCCCTGAAATTGTAATGAATTTCCGCCAATGATTACATAAGTAGATAAATAGGTTATATTGATTATAGATAAAAATACTAATAAATGTGAATGTTAAAAAAAAAAATGTCTAATAATATCTTTTAATTTTTAAATGTTTATCTAAAATAATTTAAAATATAGCATAATTCAATATAATTGATATAATATAATTTTTTAAATATTAGACATTTTTTGTGATATCCAATAACCATAGTTGCCGAGACTTTTTTTAAATAATAAACAAAATATATTTATGGTAATTGCCATTTGAAATATAATATTATCCTAAAGTAAATATTTACTTATTAATACTCACGATTCACCCCGACTTTCAATTACCTCAACATTTCTGCAATCACTGTCAACAAAATCTTTATCTTTTCACCAATACCTATTAGAATATCTACTGATATATTTTTAATCAGAATTCTGTTAAAAAAAAAAACTTTTAAATTCTTTTGAAATCGTATTTTTGCTATCTTAAATAATTAAAACTTATTAATAGTTTAATGACATATTATTATTATATTAAATAATAAAAATGATACGATTTGTAAAGGTAATTTTATTGTGTGGAGACTATTCATAATATAATAACTTATAAGCAAAATCAATTATTGAACTTATATAAAATTATAAAATGGTATAATTATGAAAATGTATAAGATATAAGCATAGCTATAAATATTAAGTAATATTAAAAGTCTCTTTTTTAAATTGGAAATTAAATATTTGATATTAATGCTATACATATTAGAGATTATGTTTGAATGTTCTTAGTTATTTCCCCGTAAGCTAACCTAACCTATGGAAAAACTAACGACCGATTTCCAATAGTGAGATATAATATGACTTACACTATTTTAACAAAATAAATTTTGTTAGATATTACTGTAAGTTAAGTTAGTCGTTAGGATGTATAAAACAAACTTTACGCAATTTTAATGATTTATTTTTTTTTAAATATATTATTCTAATTACCTATCAACTTTAAAATCACGTAACAACCCGATTCTCTTTAATTTAATTTAAGTATAAATAATATACTTTTTCGTAAAATTGTATCAATCATTTTTAAAAGAAAATATTTTTCTTTCAAATAATATAATAATTTATACATTTTACAAAATAGGTCAAGTTAATTTTTTTCGAATAATTATGTAACTATATATTATAGTGGTCTATTTGTGCTGTCAATAAATAATGTCCATTAAAGAAAGAAATTTAGTTTATTTTTTTTAGTTATTTCTTAAACCATTGCCTATAGACCGCATCACGCTACCGTATCAAGCCAATATGTTTCGTCTGCCTATGGATTAGTGAAAGCATACCAGTTTTAGAGTTCACTGCATCGCTAGGGACTATGATAAAATCTATTTTTGATAAGCGTTGAGAATTGTGTTTCTCCTAATTTAATTTACGAAAGTATTTGTTTAATTTGTATTTCTTATAATGTATTTATTTTAATGTCTTAACAATAAATTTAATAACTATCAATTATATTTATCATTGCTATGTTTTTGATATCATGCAATTATCGTTGCAATTGATAGCTCATAATAACTACTTTTTTGCGGTCTTAGGTATCATAACAATGTGAATAATATATAAAGTATATCTACATAATTTGCAAATAACTAATAAGCAACCTAAATTAATCACTACATTTAAACTACTAAATAGGTATATAAAGATACTATATAGTATACATGTGATTTATATATTATGGTATATAATATATGCTATTTTATAGTATATAATATAATTTTGATTATTTTATTGCATTAATCTCAAATTACAAAAATTTTAGATTCTGAGTGAAGTAATGAATGCATATTTGTTTTAAAATTATGTTTCTTTTTTGTACCTTCCATCCCGATTTGGACCACAAAATTTGATTTAATCTTCAACAATGATTGTGTTTCTGATAGAAAATTAGATAGTGTTGGCACTTTAGGGATTAAAAGACAAAAATTAGATTTATAGAAAAATTATACTCAAACAATTTTAATTAATTTGCTGTACTTAATTGAAAAAATTTTAATCGTAGAAACTTGAAACGTTACACTATTTATTAATATCATCAAATTAAAGACACGTTAAATTTTGAAAAAATATACATTAATTTAATCTATTTATATTTTATACCACAAACTTATTCACGCACCGTTATGTGGTACTTCAATATTAACTTCGTTCGACTAAAATATACAAGTTATAATTTTTATATGCAATTGGTTGACGACAATAATTAGTTCAACCTACTGAATTAAGAAATACTTGTATGATAAAATAATATACCCGTAGAAATAAATGCATACGTATCCTTCACTCGGAATCGTTTTTGCGTAAACAATGATTTTCCATTAAATTAAAATCAAATCTAACACACTCTGTACAATGATCTATTCAATGACGCAATAAGTACACTCGAAACTTACTATATAACAATGGGAGAACCTTCGTTTTTTTTTTTTATCTACAATCTTACATACAACGGTCAACGACGGTTTGAAAAAAACGAATTATATAAAGGTAAAATAAAGTTTCCAACAATAGCATAGGTACTAGGAACATTTTTTTTAAAGTAACAAAAAAGTAATTCAATCATTTTGTTTTATTTTTATTAATATTTTTAAAAATATAGTGACACTACATTTTTATTAAAGTAGTGAAGATGAGGTAACGATGCGTAATAGCGTACTACAAAAAGAAATGAACCTTCCTTATCACTGCATAGTGTATAATATTATATTATTATATAAATGCATATATACACCTACCCGATTCTCGAAGAAACGAAAATTTCCTTGTACTTAACTATGATGCGAAATCATTAAGTTTTCGGTGAATATATATATATATATACCGATATGTTATGAAACTTTTGACTTGAATCACATTGCAAATGGCGAAATCATTACCTTTATTATGAGTTCTGTTTTGGTATTTAGTGCAAAATCTTACTCCAATTCAACGAAAATTTAATCAATTAATTTCTAGTTCCTAGGGGAATATAATTAATTATTATAACTATAAACGCTAGATAATATACGCTTATATACCTATTATAGGTACTCGGTGTTTACTGATTAATTTGCAGACATATATTATTATAATATGTGTAATATCACACACTTTCAATGATCAAGTTCAGTGGAGTGTTATGATATGACAACAGATTAAAATAGGTAAAGTTGCTAACCAGAGACCGAGACCGAAATCGGAGTTCTCTGGATTTTTTTAATAATACGAAAGAAATGATTATAGTAAATACCTAATAAAAATAATAAAAAGAACATATTAGAGGATAATTAATAATATGTTGATTATTTTTATGAAATATTTAAGTCAAAACTAAAAAAAGCCTAAAATAAAATAATAATTACATGGTCGGGAACGACAATAGGGTATAACAAATTATCATACATGATAACAATGATAATTATGCAGATAAAAAAATGTATCATCAATGTGAGTATCGATAACACTGAAGATTGACTATGGCATAAGAATAAGTAAATATTTATATACATTTCAATATTTCCTTATTGACCGTCTCTTGCAGCTGCATCAGGCTATTACTTAATTCATGATAACTATAACACTATCGATATTTGGGTAAACATTTTCAAAGTAGAATATAAAATAATTAATGATATAGAAAAAAGAATGAATATCGGCTAAGGCGAAAGAGAAAACATAGGGATATATATATTTATATACATATATATTATAATATATACTACGTAATTTACCTACTATGACGTATCCACCTCGGCGGCCCTTTTTGAGGGGCGCACTAGAAAATAAAGTGTGCTACATCCTCCATTAAACGGATGTATTTGGTGATAAAAAAAATCACACGAAACTGGTTTCACGTGTATGAACACATGGGCGAATAGGGAAAAATCCAACGTGGCAAAACAGTAGACTGAAAAAAAAGATAAACAACAATAATTGCCGGTATTCTAGATACATATTTTATATTATGTTAGATAAAAGGTGCATCGAACATTCCACATCAACGTCGAGATGATCGGCGATTGTAAACTGCGCCCAACGTACATGTAAACTGCGCCCGAGTTCTTATCGTGAGTAAAAAGGTAATATGTAAACTGCACTCGAGTTTTATCAAATGTAAAAAGGTACATAATATGTAAACTTTTAAAAATTGAATAGCTATATTTTTGTAATAATTAATAATACAAAATTAAAAATTAAAAAAAATATATAATTTTAAAAATTAGGACAAAAAAAACATATTGTTGATACATATTCATCACCTACCGTTTTTAAAAATGCTGTGCAAGTTTTAATTGTACATCGCCACTTATCCTCACCCGAATTCAGAGGCCGATTAGTTTTCCGAAATTTAAATTTTTCAATTATTTTCAGGCTTTTTTCGCGCTGCGATACGAATTGTTCGGCCATCGTGACTTCACTGATTAAACTGAATACGACATGTACTAAGTAGCCCCATGCCGGATGTAGTGATTGATAAGCCATTAGTAGATGCCGTATTACTGCAATAACTATTCGATAACATGTTGGTATTTTTAGACAACAATATAATTTCTGTGATATAATTGCAAAAGTACACAATCATAGCGACTTTAATAATTCAAAAGTTTTATATATTTAACAAACGGCACACAGCTTAAGTTGTAAGTACCTTTTAACATGGATAAAAATTTGGGCGCAGTTTACATTATACCTTTTTAACATAGATAAAAATTCGGGTGCAGTTTACGTATGCCCGAGGTAATGAGAGGGTGTCGGTGATGTAATGCGGCGGTGTTATCGCCGCGAAACCGACCGAAAGATAAGAAAAATAATATAATCACGTTGTCATTGTTAATTAATTCCCGTAGGATTGCTACGAAATTCCGGACGTTACATAATAATAATATGTTAATGTTAAATACATAAAAAAAATATTTAACGTATACCGCAACGGTGTCAGCGTACTATATTTACATTATATAATATGCAAACATCAAAGAATAATTTTTCTACAGCGCACACGTATTCTTTGTGCACACAAAATGCAAACATATTGTATTTCCATGGCTAGTTGTGACCCGGGTCAAAAATCGTTGAGAGACATGTGGGTGATCAGATTTTAATCTGAAATTTGAATAATTTAACATCGCAAGGCAGTTATTGAAGCTGCAGATCTTGCGTGCTTTAGTACGGTTGACCTTGACCCGAAAAACAAAAATGTATATACGTCCAACTATAATCGTAATAATAATATAATTCAACGACCTATTAATTTTTTTTGCTCCTTTTGTTCTCTTATTTTATCGTGATTTTTTAATTAAAAATTACAATTATAAATATTTTCCATTTATACGCAAAATTGTATATCTTTTTAATATAAATCTTAATATAGGCATATTGTTAAATTTAATTTTTATTTTCGAACAGAAACACTAACTGTTACCTATATAATAAGAAAATATTTGAACATTGTATATTTTATAATATGAAATATAAATAGTTACAACATATAATTTAAATCAGCATTCAGCAATCAAAAATTAAATGGTCGAAACATATTTGAAACTTGTCAATGTCATTTCGAGATGTTTAACAGACTCTATTAGCAAGTTGAGTAGGATTTGTATACAGGTATACAAGAAAAACGCATATATACACAGGCATATGAATGTACATTACTTTTATTCAATTTCATGCGTAGTTACTTTATTCCATAAACTTTTACAACACAATGTCTACGATCAATTTCATTGGAAATAAGTTTTCAGGAGATTTCTTTAAAGGAAAAATCAACATTTAGTTGCTTCCTTGATAAAGTTTCTAAATCAGTTATAAAGTTTTGCATTACCGTGTACTATAATAAATTGTACTAGATACTAAATAATCATTTGGGTTAGAAAAAAACCCTATAGGTACTTCAACTTTCTCTTAAAATATAAATTAATTTTTCTCTAATTAAATCATACCATCCTTACTTAGTTTTCTAGAAATGTTTGATAAGATGTTGTGGCCGGTTCAATATCGATCGACGTTCATTGTCAAGAATGGAAAAATTAAATTTTTAAAAATTAAGAATTTATGTTTTAAAAATAGAAACAAATGGCACGTATTATAAAACGTAAGTATCTTGTGTATAGCACATCAACACTACAGCGAACATCATTTTTCGTATTTTTTCTTCTTCTAAAAATTGGTAGTATTATCTATAATGTGTTAAAAAACTAGTTTGAAAGTAATAACAATACATTTACCATTTTAGCCTCGAAGTATACAATAATAAAATAACCAACGAAACATTATTGATAAATCATTATAATATAATAGTTTGTTTTCCGTTTTAAAGACACATTAAGTGTATATATGGATAAATTCTTAATATTGGTCTTAATACTTGAAAAAAGTAGTATTAGATAAAAATAAATGTTCAGCTTATTTATTAAGTAAAAAATCGGTGAAATATTGATAAATGGCAACAGACCGTTTAACGTCATAAAATTGAACGCTTGAGCACAATGGTATTCTACATTTCTACCTTCTGAAATCTATATTGAATGGTTATACCAAGTTATTACTTTGAAACCTAAAAACTAAAAAATACTTACTTAAAGGTTGAAAACTAAAGATGTCAGATATAAAAATAAACTAGGGCGTTATATGATGTGTATTTGGAAGGCTTTATACCGCCCAAACCAGAGTCTAATAGGCTTATAAGTGCACCGTGCACCCCAGTCGACTATTTATGTTTACGAATCATTATTATGCAGGCCATAGGGTATAAATCGCTCGCCTAGACAACATTTTTTATTAGTATCTTTACATGATATACTCTTTTTTACTTCATTTTTATGAAATCCTTAAATCGTACTTATTCGTCTCATTGATAAAGCATTATATATTTTCATTAGTTCAAAATTTTCACGTAATATTATTATAAATATATTTTTATAAAGATCACCAACTTGACTTGGTTTGGGTTGTATACATAATATACAGAATGGCCCGTAATAATTTTTTAACTTTCACGGTGTTTATGGTCAATGGGAATATAATACTTCCTGTTTGACATTAACGTTGGTATACTCTATAATATACACTATACAAATTATCGTACTAGGTCGTCTCGCGCTATTATCTTTAGTTTATGGCGTATATTATCTTTAGTTTTTCGTTGTCTTTCTTTTTGCATAGCGTGTGCTATGACCGTGGATATTTTGGGTCAAATATAAATCATAGTTATATGTATATGATGATATATAAATGTAATTTTGCAATTTTCAATGTTTTCTACTGAAACATTGATGTATAGACTTGGATTTTATAAACATAGGCAATGGGTATCTACTACATAAGTTATAATATATAGAAAATAATAAATCGTTTTTACATTATAGTTTGTTGCTTTAGATCCTTAGCCTAGATAAATTTGTACTCAAAATTCTCTATCGAAAAAAAGTTATTATAAACACAACGATCATCGAACGTCGATCTTTTCACCAACAATGACTTAATCCCAATCAACCGACAACCGTATAATAGTATTAACTATATCGGTGTTTACTAATTACGGACAAATTATAAAAATCGCGTGAGTTGCAGAAGAAACCTAAAAAGGTAACGAATTATGGATAAATTTCCAATAATTTTTTTTTGATTTAATGATAGTAGACGTTGGGCAAATTGTGTTTGATATTAATGCATTTTTAAAACAAAACATTTTAGCAATATTTAAGTGGTGAAATTAATAGATTAACATTTATATAGGTTGTTTTTAAAAAAATTTGTCATAAAGTCTATGATGACAATATATTTATAAATAAACATTTTAAAAATAACGATTGCTCTTTTGCAAGACACATATATTTTTAACCCCATTTTTTTTTTTTTTTTGAAGCTTTTCTTAAGTCTTATAATATAAGTGGCGAAGGGAAATATTTGTGTCCATAACTCGAATGGTTTTTATGGATTTTCTATCCGCAATCAGTATTTTGATAACTAACCCATATCCGCAATTTTCACATTAGTTATATAAATAATATTGGCCTGAAAAATTCATCCGCGACTAGAATGTAGTCAACCATATGTACGTATTATACTATTGGAGGTTATAATTTCAGGTAATCCATAGTATGCAAAATTGAAAACGCAGACAAACTGATTTCAAATACCTACATAAACACATTTCATTTAATTAAATGGTAAATTATAATAAGGTTCTATAGACATGTTTTAAATTTGAATAGTACAATAAACCGAGAAAACGAGATATACTATTTAATGTACATGTGGTAACGCGGTAGTTTTAGAACAGTGCTTCCCACTAGACTTATGTACATTTTGATATTTTTAAAGACTTGATTATGTTGTCCGTGGTAAAGCAGGCTTCAAATGTTATGCGTTCTATTTTTATTTGCATAATTCGTTGAAATGTAAATTTACTTGTAGTATGTAAAACGAATACACAATAATTTCTCGACACGATGGGTATTCGTTATTGTTTATTTTGCTGTTAGTCTTCAAGTGTTTATGGTCATTGCGATTTGTTGTTTTCAGGCATAAAACTGCAGTGGACACATAAAAATATGATAAGTACATAAAATAATTGTGGGGCAAAGCTCGTGCTTACTAGATATATTGTACATATATAATTCGTTTTATGAACAATCGCCCGAATCGGCATTTATCACTTTAATAAAAATATCAAGTACTATTATTATCTATAATAGTATACCTTCATTCCTACCTACATTAATTCATGAAAGGAAATAAATCGCCGTGTTTGCTTTACTTGCGTGGCGAGAGAAATCGATGGACCAACAAAAATAACGAGTCACGCTTCGCTCGTCATTTATCGTAACAACGAGGGAGGGGGTGGAGAGTCGGGTCACATATAAGGACCACGGTTGTACACAAAAAATTCACAAACGATTTTATTCGCGTATTTGGCATATACTCTATAATATTATTATATATGGATTATATAGACACTTAGGTATAATATGGGTACATGTGGGTATACCGAGGTGCACCCATACCAAACGCGCGCGGGTGTGTGTGTGTGTGTGTGTGAGTGTAAGGCAGTCTCGGGCAGAGAATATAAATGTCAGTAGCGTGCGGTCGCGCGGGGTCGAACGGGGACAACCGCGGTAGTGGTAGTGGTGGCGGTGAGGGTTTTCCGTAGTTATGCGGTCCGCTGATCCTCGCGTACACGGGAAACCTTTTAAAAACTCGGGCGGGCATCGGTCGACGTAATAATCCACCGCGGTGGCCAGTCGTTTCCGGCTTGGCGCGAGTGCGTGTGCGTCTGTGCGCGGTACCCACCTATATATTATTATTATTATTATTATGTCATATACCGTTCGCGCGTGTACGCGATAATAAAATACGTGAGTAGGCGTTATAATATTATATACTTTTTTATACAGAACTATAATACCTTTAAAGTTTGATAGAAGACATCGACGCCCGCATAATGGAACAGCCGCTTTTGCTGTTTATCTACTGCGCGGCGTCTTGTCTGCTGATGATGACGACGGTAGCGACCGCCACAACGGTTACCGTGAACGTTACGCATCTGTGCAATACACGGTCTGCGGTGGCCACCACCACGGAAGCTTCGGTTCGGTCTACCACCGACATTGGTACGACGTCTTTGTCACCACCTACCGAGCACTCGACGATTTGGTCGTCTTCGTCGATTACTGAAAACCTTACGTCTGGGTCGTCGTCACCGCCTACCGAAAGCCTTACGTCAGGGTCGTCGCTGACACCTACCGAAAACCTTACGTCTGAGTCGTCGCCACCACTTACCGAAAACCCGACCTCTTGGTCGACGTCACCACCTGCCGAAAACTTTTCGTCGTCGTTATCTTCCGAAAAATTTAAGTCTTGGTTGTCGTCTTCCGAAAAACAGACGATAGTGTCGTCATTACCACCTACCGACAACCGGACGTCGCCGTCACCACTTACCGATAACCGGGCATCGTCGACAGCCCGTATTACCGAGTTCCTGTTCGCCGTCCGTAAACCCGGGATTATGGGTTTCACGTACGCCAGCCGGACCGCTATGAGACGATCATCCTCGTTGCTGAACGCGTCCGCCGGACCAGTGGCCCTCGGGCAGATCGCTGCGTTCCCCAGTACCAAGTTTCGCGAGAACGTGAAGCTGGACCAACAGACATCGCGGTCCGACGGCGGCGAGGGCTCCGGGACTACGTCCGCAATCGGTCTGTTCGGTGTCGGGATCGTGGTCGGTGACGTCGGACTCCGGTTTATCGGCGTGGCTGAGGACGCGGTCATGTGGCACAGCGTGCCCGCCGAACTCATTCTCGACCTCTATAGCAACCCGTACGAATGGGACGTCGTGACGAAAAAAGTAACGAGACCGACGAGTATACGATTATTTTGTCATCAGCTAATACCTTATGTTATAAGTTATGTGACAACGATGGCGATTACTTAAAAGTCCAGATAACGGTGATAGACCATAAAGTTAGGGTTCAAACTCTTCGAAGGAGCCCCACTGAAATAATAAGCTACATACTTATATAAATTATGATTAATTTCCCAGCAAACTTTTATAACTGTAAAATAAAATGACTGGAAAATCTCTCTACCAACACACACACACAAATACTAATTGTGCCAATGAACTGATGGCGCTGCTCTTTTTCGCCTTCTCCTCTCCCCCACTAACACTATATAACATGACGTATCGAAATCGATTTATTATTACGATCTGGTTAACGTTATATTATAGTATTTCATATTTTTATTCGTTTGAGTTCGTGTGAATAATAATTTTTTATTATGAATCCCTTATTATACATACAGTAACCGTAGTTTAAAATAGGAATGAAGACGATTTAAATGTATTTATATTGTATACAGTATTCAGTATACACAGTGGTCCAAAAAATCAAGACCGAACTTTCGAATGCATCACATACGCAACTCTTTGTACAATGCACGACAGAAAACCACAATAAAATTTGTTTTTAATCTGAGTTGTTCTCCTCTAAGCTTAGCACTATACAGTATATATGTATAAGTAGTTTAAAATAGAGCGCGCACACATATAAAGTGATCCATTTAAGTTTCTACACTCATTAATTTCGTAGTTACAACTTTTTTAAAAATATAATTTTTACATACAAATATAATGCCATTCCAAAATATAATTTTTTATTGCCATCACGTTTTACATTTTACCTTTTTTGAATAACAACATACATTTTATTTCATATTCAGAAGTAGAATAACTTTCCGGAGTCTTTAAATACAAAAAATTTAAATTTCGGACTAGTAGTTAATGAGTTATAAATATTCAGGATTTAAACGAACGATGGACAGTGGTACAGGTGTATCTCGAAAAACGGTGATGAACGATTTTAATAGCAATTAATATACATACACAATTCCGCATATTTTTAAATACAACGTTGCCATTCCGAAAACAAAATATAATATATTATTGTAACATAAATAATATATATATTACACAAAACTTTCAGGAAAACATGATTTTAATTTACATTTTACACATTGTCAAATTCGTTGGTTTATCGTGTTTAATATTGTAATTTTGACTTATGGTTAATTATTTCCTTATGAGAAAATATATTTTAGATTGGAAATTTCCTAAGAATTAATTTGATACCAAAACTCATTTTTTTTTTCATACGACATCAACATTATCATATACCAACTGTCAAAAGTCCATAAATTTTCTGGACTTGAAAAAACATTTGTTTGCGACTTTTCCGGCAGCCATAGTCAAGCTGCAGATCCTCAGACAAAATTAGATAGGCAAGTTCTGAGAGAAAATTTCAAACTGAAGAATCAATTTCATGCAGGCCAATAAAAATAATCAGATCAGAATTACTGAAGTCATAAGTCCGTACAGCAATTATGTCTAGATATTACTTCAATAATAAAGGCTAAACGTATGATAAACGTCGAAAACAAATGTCCACACTACCTAAATCTTTAGACGAAGCTTTGGAGCAATTAAGAAATTTGCAATTGAACGATTGCTTTATAAAAACCAGCAATTTATTCATGCTCTACCAAATGAAAATTTTGTTTGTATAACAACAACTGATAATATTTTATTTTTAACACAAAATTGCATATAATTATGTGGTGATGGTATATTTGAGTATTACCTTACATATTTTTTACAGTTATACACAATGCATGGGTTAAAAAGTGAATAATTTGTACAGTTAATTATTAGCTAATATTTTTTTTTTATATTTAATGCATTTTTATAACTACCTATTAACTGTTTAATATAATTATATTATTATGTTTTATATTTTTATCATGTCGTTAAACTTTATATTTGACAATTGATTAAGTAATCTGCTACTTGATTTTTTTATTAATCAAACAACTAAAATTAAAGAAAATATTAGTCAAAAATAATAAAAGAAAATAATTGTATGGCAATGCTGCTTTTAAAATTATGCGGAATCGTGTATAATATATTAAATTTGCGGAATCGTGTTATAGACTCGAAAAATACTGATTCACTACTCTGCTCATAAAAACTTTAAATACCTACCTACTTATAAGTTATAACTAATTAAATTCGTTTTAGATTTTTATGTACGAAGTACTTCGAAATAGATTTTCTTTCGAAATATAAAATTATAAATTTATATTGTTATTTAAAAAAGTAAAATAATATTTTCAAAAAAATTTTAATTTTTCAAAATATTGACGATTGTGAACATTTGAATGGATCACATTGTATTTCCGTTATCTATGGTAGATATATTCTATACCACCTTTTTAGCTCCTTATTATTATTTTTTTTAAATCTCGCGGGCCTTTCTCATAGAACATCGTGTATTAAACAGGGCTTCAAACCGTAATGATTTTTTGTGGTTAATGATTTTAGTTTATCTACTAATCTTTTCGGTTGTAAAAACTGGTTAATATTGGTTTCATATTTTATAGTTTTTTAAAACCATTTTTCAAATTAATTAAACCGGTTAATTTTGTTCTTTTAAAAATATATGTATATATTTTTTTTTAATAAAACATTTTTATAGGTACCTCAAACAGTTTGTTGTCATGATTATGAAATAATTAACACATTTTTAATATTTAATCTTTAATTACAATATTGTCAATATTGTATGATAATATATAATATTATAATTTATAAATTATAATATAGTAATATACTACAAAATAAAAAATAAAAATAACATAATAACTCTTATAGTCGTGGTACGTGCATACCACTATAATTTTTCATATATTATTATTACAAACAACACAGTCAGACCAACTTAACAATATCTGTAAAATTAAATATTATTATTCATAATTAAACATTTATTTATTTCCGTTTGAGAACTAAAAATATTTCTGGTTAACTATTTCGTTTTCGTTCTATAAAATAACTAATTGTGGTTCCGTTTTTGTTTTCGTTCGTATAAATTTTCCAATAAAACCGGTTAATAACAAAAACAGTTTTAACCGTTTTAAATCCCTGGTATTAAATTATTAAAAATACACGCTATGCTTAAAAAAAGTTCACGGAACTCAAATAAAGACAAGGCTGGCCACCGAGGGGTTGAAGACTCCCGAGTTTTACATACAAGTAATATAGCAGTACACAAGAATGAGTGAAGTTGAAATGGAACCATTTGTACCACTTTGTATTTATATCTAAAATATTATACTGTACGCATACATTATTATACACACTATATACACTAATAAACACTTTTGTGCTGCGCATATATCACATAAAAAAAAACGTGTAATTGAAAAGGAATAGACGTATCTATTTTTCATATAAACAATATAAACCCCCAAGCGCGGCTGCATCAGAAATGCGGTGACCATAAAACTTCTATTATTACACTGTGTTCAAAAATATTTAGTAGATAATTACGCGAAAAAATAATGCTCATATAACATCTCAATCAATCAGACTTAGGTATACCCTCACTTTATTCATTACTAGAGGTATACCCAGCTATTATTGGGTAGCGTTTTCATTGTCGATCGAAACTTGTATTTAAATGTTTTCAGGTCTTATCGAACTTTCGGCACCATAACACATTATGTGTACGTACACCCGAAATAATATATTTTGTTTACACTAAGAATATAAAATGTCGGTGTCATTTTTACGACCTCGTATACGACTGTTAATCGTGGAAAACGCGATAAAATGTCATAGTTCATAAAAGTCTCGCGACTATACTTAGTATCATATTTGTCGATAAATAGGTGTAAGGTAAGTGCCATATAAATAATATATCGATACAAGTTAGTTGTATATAGGTAGTAAAAAATCTGATATGCCTACCCAATAAAATTGATTGTATAAATCTAGACAATATAGGTACATTATGATTTTGCGCAATTAAATATTTATTTTATGAACTGAAATAATTACACATTACTCATTTAATGTCCATGCCAAAATATTTTCACATTATGAACCTATAGTAATACATTATTGGTTATCACATGGTACGCGTATTTATTATAATAGTTTTCTAATTAAAATAATTCATTTTAAAAATTATAAGTTATCTGTTGGATAAGTTATAGTTACAAGTATTTCATAGTATGGTTTTCATTTAGTTAGTTATTTATAGTTATTAAAACAAAAGTTCAATGGTTTACAATTATTTTTATTAATGTATTTAGAATACTATATGAAATTAAGTTTAATTGAGTCATCGAGTAAAATATATTCTCAGCTTTGTGGTTGTATTTATTTAAATTTAAAAAAGAAATACAATTGAATTAATTAATTTAGTTATCTTAGAATCTAAATCAAGTATCAACATCATATTATATCAAAGAAATAAGATTGGATAAGTAATTTATCAAACTTCAGTATTTACCATTATTCCCGATAGATCATCTATTGTTAATTGTTAACCAGTAATCGGTATACATATTTAAAATCTTCAACCACTATTTTAAACTTGAATACACCGATGTGCATTCGGGCAGTATTCAGCCATTTAGTTCTAATAATAATAATAATAAGGGCAAAGGTAATAAATCGTTGAGCGTATAAACCATCGTTTGTTATACTATACGAAAAATTTGTTTTTACTAAAGACGTGGATTTGTTTGATATACTTTATATGATAAATAACCTGACCAATAGTCGGCATTTATTATGCAAAATATTACCAACAACACAAACAGTAATTTATTTTCACCATAACCAAATCGCAGAACAAAATCTATGCTTTTAAAAGAATTTTTTTCTGAAAAAGGGATAATAAACTATTGTAAAAATAATCGTATACATTACACTGTCGACCCTTTTTGAATTTCATTAAAGGGGACAACAATACAATATTAAGAATGTTAATGATTCGAAACTCCAACCTGAAAAGAGCTAATAGGAGTAAAAGTTATGACTTATGACAATTGGTTGTGACGCAATTGTCCGTGAACAGTTGAAAACCGAAAAACCCTTAAAAGAAATATATATTATGTTTTGATAAAATTAAAATCAATGCATTGAGTGTTTACATTAAAATTATTATAAAACGGTGGTTTGTATTTTTTCCTACATTAAACTATCGCAGAAAATGGTGTATTTTGTTTACTATCCTAACAATTTTTGGTACATCCTGCTTTAAAAAAATGTACATTTTATCGACTCCGCCGCTGTCTACGGACTGCAACTTTTTGATATTGTAAAAAATTCTTTTAAAATTATATTTAAATACAAATACATCCATTTGGAATATATTAAAAATACATTACAAGGCATGGCATTAAATTTATTTATGTATAATATTATTCTATTTTAATACACCTTAGGTACTCTTATTAATGTATGGTGTGTATAAATTTCAAACGCCTATAATATCGTGTTTGTATTATAAAATAAAATGTTATACAATGGATTTAGAATAAAATGAGTGTAATTTATTTTATAAAATATTTACAATTGAAAATAATGATTTAAGTAGATACCTACATGTTAGGAAGGTATATGTTTATACAACGAACCAATTATTGTTACTTTTTAAGTTTAAAATTAAAAATCTTTTATTATATTTAATAAAAATACGCTGAATTCATACCCTTCCCTTTGTAACCCGCTTGTAAATACGCCACTAGTTGCAGGTATTTACAAAAATGCATAATACTTTTGATACCGTCTTATATCAACGCATACGTGCGCATAATTAAATTAAAACATTATGTTACCCGCCGCGTATATTTTGGAAGTTTAATTTCACAAAAGATTCTTTTGATCGTGATTGTGGGAATGCAAGAGTGTAGAACAGAGAATAATCAATGTCCATAGTTCAACTATCTCTCGCTGTCAATATATTTAAACGACTCCTACAGTTAACGGAACACGAAAGAATTTTATATTAGAAGAAGTAAAAAAACTTACGAACTCTAACCTACGTCTCAGCGCTACGATCTGGTAGTCTTTAGAATTTAAAATAAATAAATTGGTCTTACAAACACATTTCCCAATATTAATTCGAAATGCAATTACCAACTATAACGCCCAAGTTTGAATTGACAAGTAGCGATACAACCCAAAGCCGTGATTCGAAATAGACCTTAGTGGCTTTATTTTTGGTCACGGAATTATATTATTCAGTTTAAAACTTTGGACAATTTAAGTTTTACTTGCTAAAACTAAAATCAAATTTACACACTCAGCACGAAAACCTTAAAAAAAACCAATTTCAACCTTAGTTATTAGTATTAAGTACTTTAAGAAATGTAATGAGTTCAGAACAAGGCATTTTAGCTGAATGATGCTATTGTTTGCTAGGGTGGGAATTTTTATAAAAGCGAATCATTAGTAATAATAATTATTATTATTTCTATCCGAAATATTAAAAACTTTTATCTTACCATTATCTGAATATAATTACCGTAACACAAATAGAAACTTTAGTTCACAAAACTATAAATATGGTAAAAAATGGAAAGCATTAAAATATTTTAATGTTTGTTGTTTAAAAATTAATGTATTCTGAGAATTGTTGTACATATTCGTTTTTATAAGCCTCTTATAAGAAATAAATCGCTTTTTAAAAATCTATTAAATAGTGAATATTATATTATAGTTGTATACAATATTTAAAATTGATGTTCTCGTCACATATGACGATATAAATAATGTAAAAAAGTTTTAATTTTAAAATATTGAACATTTTAGATTCAGCACAAAGAAAAAATTTAGGTATCATAATTTTTAATAGGAGAAAGAGAAATGATTTTAAAAGCCAATACATTACAAATGTTTTGTCTCATATATAAACGGTATTATTTAAATAGTTTTGTGTAAATTTGTGTTTGTAGTTAATGTTAATACAAAAATACCCAACTTATCCAATATTTGAAAACGGTAATAAAAGTGTGCACTGAAATTATTATACGAATTCACTGTTGTATTGTTAACAATATTTACTGTTTACCATTATTTTTTATGGCTTAAGTTAGTTCAATAAGTAATCGATGTGCTGAACATATAAATGATGAAATTGGAAATTTATTAAAAACTAAATTATTAAAATATTATAAAAGTAAATATTTTTAGATTAAAATAAAAGGCAAATTATTAAAATATAATAGTGATATAATGATTAATGATTATTGCTATTAAAAATCTGTGTTAACTTTTCGAGAGTTATAAAAACAAAAATCTTTTAAAGATCTTTTAGTACCTACTGAAAAAGTATTCCCCGGTGAATTTATTAAAATCAAAACTTTTGCAGGTGTAATAATTTAAGTTTAAAAATTTAACTAACTTAATTTGGTTGGAATAATTTACTTTTTTAAGTTTTAAATATACTTGGTAGTTACTAAAATAATTAAATTAAAATATAAATATATATAGGTAGCTAGCCGAAAACATATTTTATAATGATGTCATAAGTTAAGAAATTTATATTATTTGAATGTATAAAACGAAGTTCAAAATAATTTTTTTTTAAATCGTGAATACACTTAAAAGTTTTATAAGTCTTAATTGGAATCCATATAAAAATTAAAGTAGCTTGACACCGATCATACTACTACAGGCGAAACGACATGGTTATAAAATCTAATCATCGTCTCTATATTATTTCGTAGGTAATCATTTACTAATACTGTTTAATGCTCCGCGAATATAATATTACGAATAGCTTCAAATTCGACGAAAATGATTATCATTTATATTGTTAACTACAACAGTGAACACGTCGTGACTGGCGTAGGTATAGATACTACTTATTATACTGTTCGTATGGTTTTTCACCGATGTCATTTTTAACGACTTATCGATTCCTGTTTTCGTGGTCGGTTGAGCTCGTTTATATAATATAATAATAATATGCCAATCGAATATACCTACATCAGCTGTTTTATGGTTTCGTGTGGTTATATGATATAAATTAAAACGCATATTATTACGATTACTAAAACGGCGATCGATAACGTGTTGTATACTCAAATTGTCAAGTACCTATTAATAATATTTTATGACATTTTCTAGATATTACCGTACGAATGGCCACTGGCTGTGGTCTGCGCATTAATGATATTCTGCGGTCTGATACTAGCACGGTACGGAGTGTACTGGCAGAGGCGGTACAAAGAGGCTAAGTGGTTGGGAGACACTGGCTGGGAGTCGGGTTGCAAAAAGGGTGTGTTGGTCATTGCCATTCAAATGCTTCTACTTATGTTGGGGTGAGTAGTGTCCCGTTGCACCCATGCACGAAACTAACAGATATTTTTGTTTGTGTCAATTAATGTTTGTTTGTGACAGTTAATGTTTGTTAGTGGCAATTAATGTCTGTTTGTCGATAAGTGTAGGCGATTATAATTGCTATCTTACAGAGCGCAAAGTGAGCTATTGTGTTCATTTTTTAGTTTTGTATTTTTCACTCACAATTTTAAAACGATAGGACTTAAAATAATTATGATCCCTCTACAGATTTTAAAACCGTACACAGATGGTACTCTATAGAGGCCACTCGTGAACGTTCACAATAGTTTCCAAGTTATTCGAAAAAAAAAACCACAAACCATACTGGTAATTGGTATTGAGTTTTTCCTATTTCATTAAAACTATCTAGTTTTAAATTGTTTAATAAAACCTATATCAATATAATACATTGATATATAATATAAGAAACGTTAACAACAATCATATTTTTTCCTCACAAAAATTAGACTTTATAATATTTTTAATGTCATTCAATAAAAAAAAAAAAATGATAATAATACTTAGTCGCTGTTTGTTTCACTTTATAGAACAATAGGTCTGCTTACCACCGGCGGCGGTCATTAATCAAAGCGGTAGGTATATACATCATGATGGGAGTAAAATAACTGTTCAGCGTATTAACTGATTACCAAAATTCGTTAATTAATGGAAACGTTTATAATATACCTGCGTTAACGTTTAATTGCTATTTAGGTTCATTGCACGAACTTTCGGACATCACACGTTTATTGTAAATATTTTTCGTGGAATGCACCGAAATTCAGACTTTGGTGAGGAGAATGATTTAAATTCAACCCGTTGAAATTTCTATGCGGCAGGTAGTCTACGTGGCAACCGAAGGACGCGTACGAACCCACCATGATAACACTGGCCATACTATCTGTTTGTCTGTAATAAATCGTTCCTTCTAATAAAAGTCGCACACCCTTTCATTAATTTAATAAACGAGCATATTAGTGTAGTCGGTATTGGTCAACAAGACGACGACACTAGACGTACGTGTTTTATCACAAAAAAGCAACGAATTATGTCCCGTTATGTAAATCATTTCTTTCGTTTACCTGGAAATATAATTCATTTTAATTTTTGGATTTTAAAAATATTCATTATTCGTTGTACACACACACTATTATACGGGGTGATTCGTTTAATATAAAACACTCATTATATTATCGAAAAGTATTTATTTTTTTCAAAAAAAAATTTTTAAATTTAATTTAATTTTAATTTATTACAAAACAACACTTTTGTAAAATTAATGTATTTTTATCCTTATAACATTTTAAGTTTTATTTACTTTTTGAAGAAAAAAATACAGTTTTAATTTCATATTTCAAAGCAGAATATTTTTCCAATTTTTGAATATATAAAAATCAAATTTCGGGCAATTTGTTTATGAGTTATAATTATTTAAAGTATATTGACGAGCGGAGATAAGTGGTACAAGATTACTCCGTAAAATGTTGGTCCACTACTCCGCTCATCGAAACTAAAAACTTATAACTTGTAAACTACTCGTCAAAAAATCGATTTCTGTGTATCAAAATACTGAGAAAAATATTATGTTTTGTAACATGAAAATCTAAACTGTACGTTGTCATTCAAAAAAGTAAAAAACTTAAAAAACTAAAAGGATAAAAAATATAAAAAAATATTATTTTTTTTAAAAAATGTTATTTTGTAACAACTTAGAACCATGTAAAAAAAAATTTAGAAAAAGTTCTTTGAGCGTTTAACGTTAAATGAACCACCTTGTAAACTCTACAGACTCTTGCTAGCTCTTGACCGCCGTGTGATCGACCGTGCGTCTAATAGATTTTCAATATAATAAATCAAGTTTTCATAAAATATTATAATGAATAAAATCTTTAATATTGTATAGTAGTCTATATAATAAAGTAAACTAATACTTATCTATATATACAACGCTTTGTTAACCCACTGTTTCAAGTAAACGATTCGCGTCCGCGGTGGGTTATCTTCCTACAATTCTATAACATAATTTAGCTGTAAAATAATTACTTATTTAAAGCCCCCGTGAGCCTAGGTTCTGTGCATAATTTACGGTGGGTACAGCTGTGTGGTGACTGCAGTTGTTGGTATACTTGATGGCAAGGAAAAACGCTAGCATGTTATTATTATGATATTATTATAGTATAACCGTTGTACTATTGTGTCTTTGGTAGAGCAGACATGATTTTTGACTTTCTGTAATCATTGTCTCTCAAACGAAATTAAATATGCCATTCAAGAATCCGACTCATGTCTGTTTGAAATATAGAAGTATTGCGTACCAACGAGATCGTCAGCATGGAATGCAAGGCTGTGTTTGTGTGCGATATCCAAACCTCCATTTTGGAAATTTCTCACAAGTCGCTCTGAAAATAATAGAAAATACCGTTGTTTAGCATTTGACACAGCCATCCATCTATATATCGTCGCTGCTACCCTTCACTCCTAAGTCACCGAAAATCCGCTCGTAGCTGCAAAAATATATACAATGTCTGAGAATTTTTCCCCGTCGTTTCAAAATAAATTGATGCCCTATAGTAAAATTGAATAAGCAAACGTGTCACTAATGAGTAATTCCTTTTTTCAAGTCTTCGTGTAAGAATATAAATGCTAACAAAAAAAAATAATTATATTGTAAATCATCCCATCAGTAGAAAAATCATAATATTTTACATTGATTTTATAACCATATATATATAAAGGTGCACATGTCATTCACTTGGTACAATAAAATAATTTGATAAATTCCTTATACAAATTGACACTAATCGGTAACGAATAATTATATTCAAATAATGTGAGTTCAGAATAAACAATCAAATAATAAATCATAAAAAGTAACTGTTTTTCATACTTCTAAAAAAATGTTTTGAATCGTAAAACTTACCAACTTAATGTTAAATGATTCAATACATTCAAAAATGTAGTTTTTATTTCTTTGGATCACAATGATTTCAATCGTGTTGTTTTATTTTAATATTTATAATAGAACGTTTATTTTGAGTTAGTTAAATAAAATATTTTGTTTTGCTTTAAAATTTGAGTGGATCGAAGAAACTTTTTGTTATATTTTATAACGTGTGTTTTTTTTTATTTTCAATAAACACATTTTAGTGAAGTAAAAGTTCTTCAAATTTGTATTGTTACCTCAACAAAAAATCACTCTGAAATAAAATATCGATTTAAGATTGCACTTCAGTATTATATTTTCTGCGTTAGAAAACTTTTATGAAAAATTACTAAATTTTGTTTGGAACATTTGACGAAACTCTAATAATTTTAAACAATTTTTATGTACACTGATTATTTATAAATATAACTATTTATCAATACATAAATATCACTCTACAACACTATTTGTACACATTATACTTCTATACGACTACCTTCAAACTACCTAACACAAAACTAAGTCCTTTCATTTTTAAGCATTAGATAGTTATTGCAATATACGATATATCGTTAACAAATGTGGCAAGTTTTGTAACATTTCTTAGTACTTTTAAAATTCGACATTTCTTGGATGTTTCTTATTATAAATATTATAATTTTCATATTTATAACAAAATATTCCATTGAATAAAATAACGTATAGGCACTTATTATCAAATATTAAGCCATATTATAATATATTATAATAAATATCAAAGAATAAATAAATATAATATTACTTATATGAATTGTAAGTCGAAAATTTCTTGCTGACAATGGAGAAGAAACGTCTTATAAAATATTCCATATTGGTATATAGCGAGTGTTGAAAATGTTGTGTACTACTGAAAACAGGAATTCCACCTTTTAAATACTTGGCGTTATAAGACTGTACATTAAACAGGAAACCGGATTTATGGTGTAAATATTTCGTGCCCGGAAAAAAAAGATACGACCGTTGTAAAGTTTCACGAAATGAGTTCAACTGCTACGAGGGCTTTGTACCAACGCACTCGGCATTTATATCCCATAATTGGATGGTGCAGTTTAATTTTATTTATGTCCCTTGATGCGTTCAAAATTTCCAATACTGATACTATACAATTAATCATTTTAATTATTTTAAGTTCAAATTACGTACAATATGTGTTCTGTAGAGCTGGAGCTTGCGGACTCTTGGTAACCAACGAGACCATGGGATCAGCTGTGTCGAGTGTTGGAGACCTATTGGAATTTGGTGTCGGTGACTTGGTGGATATGTTCTCCATCAATCAAAAACAAATCAGGACTATAACTGTGGGTTCAATGGATTCGACGACCGATGTGATTTTCTCAAAATTAGACGGTATATTAATATCCAATAATTATTTAGTTTCAGTTCAATAAAAAAATTATACAACTATCACCACCTGTGTAATTTATATAAGCGTAATAATATATTAATGAATCGAAAAATCAACGATTGATATTTATTTTTAATATTTGGTGAAAATGTTAACTAAATAAACTTCATTGAAAAGTAGGTAGTATTGAAAATGAAAGTAATCCATGAATAAGTGTAAAAAAGTAATTTATATTGTATATTAATTGCATATAATATTATATTCATTACCTATTATGACAAATAATTACACGTTTTCGTTCATAATAGGGTTATTAAAGTCATAAACACACAACAGTCAGACATAGAAAACAAACAAACATTAAAATATGTTAAATAAATACTATTTGAAATATTCGGGTAAACAATAAGAGACTGTATATACACTTTATGATGTAGTTGGCATCTAATTAGTTATAAGAGCAATATTAATTATAGTTAATAAACTTCATCGTTTTTACTGAGATAATTAATTTAGTTTGAAACTACTTAAAAACCAAATTAAAAACAATGCTACGATTCTTTTAGAGTAAAAATTATCAAATATTTAAAGATCCTTGCGACTCATTGATTTTTCGGTCATCTTTATAAAAGATTAGATGTCTACTTCCCTGGCATTTGAATTTGTCGACAATTAACTTACTCTACAACAGATTTAACAATTTTTTATCAAATTTCTATCAAAATATTTAATTTTAATGGGTAAAAATAAGTAATCAATATAGAAATTATAAACGTCTTCCGATCATTGCAAAGTAAACTTGTTTTATAATAACTACTACTTATTGCTCGTATTTTATACTTATAAATTGATATAGTTCCGTCGCCCAAATTATGTAATATGCCAGTGCATATAGCGAATATAAAGTTATGGCGTTCATTTTATGATATATATATATATATATATAGTTAATTATTATAATAAATCATTGGACATAGAAGTATTATTGGTTAGATTACAATATTACACTTTACATACTAATATAATTATTTACAACATTCACACAAAAGCATATTATCGCGCCCGCTTGAAACAAAAACATTTGAATAATAAATGTAAAAGTAAAATATTAAATAAAAATTAATTTGTTGTTTTTTAAAGATTTCGTCGAATGTATTTATTTTTATAAGCATTATGCTTATTTATTGAAACATAGTAAAGTACAATGTTAAATTTAGAAATTGACAATTTGAACTTAAACATATGTTATACCGAGTGATCATTTTTGTTCCACTCGGCGTTCGATTTCATTTCAGTCAATGTTAATTAAAATTCGAATACAGATTTAAAAATGGCGTATTTCATTGATGGACGGCAATGGTAATTTTTAAATAGAAAGATAATCTGAATGAATAAACTTTGACGTCACTTCTAATTATTTCTATAGTAATTTTATAAGTTATATGTGACTGTAAGGCATAAAATTAAATTACCCGTTCAATTGTGTATCCTTTCCCCCTCTAATCTATCATCTTAAACAGATTCAATATTAAAAGTAAATTTTTTCGCTCGATTTCAACATTTTACGACTTTTCAGTTTTATAACCCTTTGATAATAAAACGCGCTATGTTTAACAAGTAGCATCCATTTTTTTCCATTTTCTCTTTATGATCAATTACGAAACTGCAACTCTTAAATTCCTGCAGTTACTTAATTTGTTGGTTTGATAAGCTATTTATTGAAACTTCCTTGCATTACAATTATAGAAAATGATTATTTTTAATTTAAAATAATAAAATGTATAGTAACTATCATTACAAATTTATTTAACTAAATAAAATATTGGAGTATTCAAGTAGACATTTTCAAAATACAGTAATAAATAAACAAATTCGTTTAAAAATTGAAATTGTGTAGATATCTAAATAAAAATTAAAATACAATTTGAAAAAAAAATAATAATATTTTCACGGGTATTGAAATGCATTTGTATCTACTTCGTCGATAACCAGTATATATATACAACAGAATAATTCGCCAAGCATGCTTATCCTCTTTTTTCTTTAATAATAAAGTAATTAATAATCTGATTTTTTAAAATTTAAAATTTACATTAAGACCATATTTTCAAATTCTTGAAATTTTTTTCTACCTTTAAAAGAATATCTTATGTATATACAAACTTCTGTTTATCAAATGAAAAACACCCTATTCTACAGTAAATTATTTAACGGATAATTTTTCTGAAAATGTTTAGGTCAAAAACAAAATTTGAATAAGAAATTTTTGACTTTGATATTGAACTTTATGTACTAAGATTCAAGTCCATGATATAATGGGTTTTAAAGATATAGGGGCAATAGTGATTTAAAATGTTAGCAATCAAAATTAATCTATCAACATTTATAATTTTTAAAAATGGTCCAAATACCTATAATAAAATTAGATCCATTATCAAATCTATTTTATAAACATTTTAATAACTACTTGTTAGAATTTTGAATTAGATGTGTCAACGTTTTCAAAAAATTTATCCACTAAACAATTTACAGTAAGACGAGAGGTTCGCATTCAAAAAATAGAAGTTTGGATCTCCACAGAACAATCCTTAAGTAGTATAAAAATGTTGAGCATTTGGAAATATGATCTTTAAATATATTTAAAATTTTTCAAAGTTCAAAATTTTAATAAATTTGTTATTAAAGAAAAAAATGGGAGTGACCTGTTTGGTGAATCATCCTGTATACATATATGTACCTTTCGATTAAGTAGGTCACGTTGAAACTTTCGTTGCATTTTCTGATAACTCATGTAGGTTGAATTCATTAAAAATACTATCAATGCGATAATATTTACAAATATTTCTCATTAAATCTCAAGGGGTGTATTAAAAAAGAATTGAACCGTCATAAAATTAATTTGAGTATATTATTTTAATTACACCTTAAATGAAAAAAAAATAATACATCAACAGATCATAAGATGTAAAAAAATATAACTAGTTCATCATACTAATAATAATAAAATTAATTATTTTAGTTTTATGATGAATAGTTCTACATATTTTCTTCAGGAGGTATTTTTTGTGATCTTGCGTTAAAATATTGTGATAAATAGGTAGATAGCAATTAGTAGCAATTATTAATAATATTTTTTTTGTTTTTTTGATTTTGAAATAATATAAAATTGTGTAATCATCTATTAGCCATTCAAATTTAATTTTGTAACATTTTTCCTACGCTTTATAATTCATACATCGAAATAGAATGAAGTTTGAATTTCAATTTGTAGGTAACCTATACATATTTTTTCTATATTGAATATTCAAATTAACTATTAATTTTCTGAACATTTTTATTACATAAATCAAATAAGAAACAAATATTTTATGAGTTAAAATTATGTAAATTTTAATGAAAATGAGAAAGTTACAACGTCTTCCTAATTATTACATCTCTTTACTCTGTTTATTTTATAAATCAATAAATATGGCTATAATAGCTTTAAAACAAAGATTATGTGTACAATATTGCACACATGCATAATTGTATTATAATTATAGTATCAGTATATAAAGTGTATAAAAAAACTTTTTATATTAACCTAATCGAACATAAATATTATAAATATTTCACAAAAACCATTATTATCAATTTCTTTTTAAATTGAATTTAAATTATAAATTGTGGATATTTTTTCTTACCAAATATTGTTAAAAGCGGTGTTATTAGCGTAAAAATATTTTACAAAGACTTCACTGTTTATATTGTAAGCTACTTAATAATTTAAATGATGTAAAAATTATCACTGTAATTTAGAAATCAAATAATGACTGGCGCTGAGCTAGAATAATCTGAGATTTTTTCTTTTTAATGCATAAAATTAAAAAATTCTTCATACATTTTTTGTAAGTGAATTAAAAAATAAAATGTCGTATATTATAAAAAAATGTAAAAAAAAACCATTTGTTCGTTTATATAATAATACAATACATAGTCCATAAATAAAATACAAAGCGTAAAAGATTAACGATTGACGTATACTTAATGAGGCGAGCATTCAAAAACATGAAATACGTCTACTGTTTATATTTATATGTTAATTTAATTTGTTTATAATCTACGTCCTCCTGCAGTTATTTAGTGGTCTACAAATCGTTCTTTTGATTTAATTGTGTAGATTCTCTACAACAAGGATTCGTACTTAACCAACCAACATAAGTAGACCATGAAGAACTGAGAATGTAATTATTTACGAGCTTTATATTTTTTGAAAAAATCTTGATAAGGCAATATAGGCTTTATAAACAATTGTAAAATAATATAATTATTACAGTTACATAAACCGATACATATATTTTTATGTCCAACATATTTATAAATATTATACATGTAAAAAAATTGATATCAGCTGATTTTTTTTTTTTTTTTAATTGATTTATTTCGTTTTTAGACATAGCAGAACAATTAGGAGGGCCAATCGAAAATGATATATATGGCCCTAGTCATAGAATTGGTTCCAGGAACAATGTTTCTAGAGTAGTTCAAGGTGACGATCGATTGTTGTTCATACAATATAATGATATAACAGCCTGTAGGAATGATGTCTGACTATTCGTATTTTAGACTTTCAGAAGATATTTCCAAAAGCAAAAGATGTAATTTCACAAGCCGAATTAGTCAGGGAGGATATTATTAGGTACAACAATAAGATAATCGAACTGAACGTTGAACTTCAAATAATACCCGAACGATGTCCTCTTGATGTTTCCGCCATGTGTGATATGATCTCCGGTAACAAGTTGCAAGCAGAAAATTATACGTACTTGGTGCGTAAATAATACGTCGTGATGGACGTTAATTTATGATATCGTTCTTACTGATGATTATTTATTTATTGTTCACAGGACGATTTGATAAACGTAGTCAGAGGCGTTTTGGAAGTTGAAAACGACGGGCTATCGAGTCTTCCGTTGACATCGGCTGAAAGTGCCAACATTCCAAAGGCTCTATACGAACAGACAGAAAAAGAGAGATGGCGTAAGTAAAATCTGTATACTGATATTATAACGTCTTAATAACCACAATGACCACTTATATAACCACTGGGTATTGTTGACACAACAATGGATATTAAGTGCTTATTTGCTAACAATCGTTTCTAATACAGTATTTACCTATACAACACTATGATTGCTTTATATAATTTACTTATCACAATTATATTAATTCAATTTTAAGAAGAGCAGTACAAGGATAAAATACCATGTTTTTATCATACCTAGTTCTAAATGTTTACGACTTATTCATAATCGTTAGTAAATGTGCTGGTCAACTTTTTTGTTGTTCTTGGGAGTAAGTGATAAATATTAAGTTACATTTTTAATAAAAGTGAAAGAAAATTATGTTTAATTAAAATTTTTTAATTGTATCGATTATGAAATGTCTTCATATTATATCTATACTTTATTGCCTTAAATACCTACTGGAATTTATAAACCGATGTTATAAGTTGTAGCATACGAAAAGATTTTTAAGTTTTAACTAACTTATTCTTATAAAATGTATGTACATTTTAATAATTAAGCACTTACGACAGGTGTTTTATATATTTAAAAAACACTTATTTATTTATTATTTTGTTTAAATAATTAAAATATTTTGTAAGAATATAGTGATAAATGAATAAGAGGCACTGACATTGTTCTGTTGTAACTAAAATGATTACAATTTATAATATTTTAATAAGTTTAATTTTCTTATTATCATTATCAAGATATAAAACAAGCTTTGATGGATCGCAGACGTCAATTAGAATTCTCAATATATCCTTATGAAAGTCATACGCGTAAACTTATTTCAAAATTAATGGACATGAAAGAGTTGGCTAACGATTACTTTATCCGCCTGAAACAAATAGAGGTGTATAGGTGGTCGGCGAGTATTGGTAAGCTATTATGTTCATGTCGAATGTGTATACGAGTATAATATATAATATAATATGTGCTACCTACCTTTATAATTGACACAAATTTTATGAGTACCGTATAGGAATTGCAATCGCTGCACTTTTAGTTTGGATTTTATTAGCATGCAGTATTGTGGTAAATTATTGTTCACACACGACTTGGGCAAAATGCTACTTTTTCGGGTAAGATAACTTAAAATTAATCTTTAACCCCGACTCAAATAACCGTGCCTAATAGATAGGTTTACCTGAACTCAATATGCATTATGCGTGTTCATAAACGGAGATCGAGGAGGGGTTCTTACGGGGGCTCAGCCTCCCCCCCCCCCCAAAAAAAAAAAAAATATATCATATGAACTCACCTAAAATAAAGATATTTTAAGTTGTGTAGGATCGAAACCATCCCACTCACACTGATGTTAAAAATATTAGCCCCCTGGAATTTTACTGGATCTCCGCCTATGTGCATGTTATGTATAAAGCAAATATATTTTTTTGAACATAAAATAGTAATTTTTTAGTTTGTTAGTACTTCATTATGATAAATTCGATAATATTGATTATGTTCTGTTTGAATATTATATGTCAAATATATATATTATTAATTAATACACAATTCGAAAAGAGAAAACTCAATAAAGAATAAAATAAAACACAATGTAAATTACACATCGATTAAATAACTTAAACCACATTAATTACAAGACTTCCTTGAACACGTATACAACTTTTATTAAAGTTTAATACTTTATTGATTACCACCAATAACTTATTTAAAGTCTTACAGAAATTTATACGTACAAAGATTAATGATAAACTAACGGTAAAGTGTTAAAACCAGGTTTCAATGATTACAATTTAAAATTATTTTCCCGGCTGTATAATTCGTATAAGAATAATAGATAACAAAAAAAAAAACTATTAAAAAAAAAAATCTTTATTTTTAAAAAACATTATAACTTATTACATAATGTGATTAAAACGTATATTATATAGTAAGGTATATTATTTTTCAAATTATATTTAGCTGCGTGAGCACAATGAGATTGACCAGTTTGGTACTTTGGACAACGGCCTTAGTGGGTTTGATATTAAGCAGCAACGGTGAAGTAAATATTTGCAGACCATTATATGACGAACCTATGTACGAAACTGTAACAAAAATAATGGATTACCCGGCCATAACAAATGAACATGGATTCTTTTCATGGTTCATCTTTGGAAATGAAACATCCACAGCTCCATTTCACGAAGTCATCGAGTATAATTGAATTTATTCAAATTAATTATAAAATAATATAAATTACTGTTTGACATATTTTTTAACACCCTCCCCCCACCTTCCTCGTTATTTTAGATCGTGCAGAGAAAACCGTACGGCGCACACTACATTTAATTTGAATAAAGTGTTTAATGTAGACGCTAGTTCAGATTACAACAAATGGCCAGGTCTTATGGATGCTCTAGATAGTCTCAAAACCAAAAGGGTCCGAGTGGAGTTTGACTTAAACAGACCACCGTCCACAGCTGATGCATTGAAACCGATTGCCGAATCAACAAACTTGGATTTTGAAAAGTTTCGAAGTCTCGTAAGATTTATTTACACACAACTACGAGTATATTATAATTCATCCTATGTGCTCAAACATATAAATTAAAATGCAAAGACACGCGGATAAAAAAATTGATTTATAACATGTTTTAAAATAACAAACAATTTATTGCAATCTACTGCTATTTAATGCTAATTAACATCAAAGCTTCAATGTCCATTCTCAATTTATTTCTTTTCGTTTTACTTTAAGCCTTTGTTCCTATAGGTGTTCAATTAACATATTTCACTTCTTTATTAATTGTACTTTGATATTATGTCATATCAATTCACGTGCGATAACCTTAATAGTTTAATTTAATTTTACAGATTTTGGAGTCTTCGCTGGCTCTTGGCCGCGTAACTTTGTTACGCGATCAACTCCGTGCACTTTCAACACAATCTGCCACTTTCTCCAATATTTTTAAAACGACATTGAAGCGTGTAGTGACAAATATTACAGATTTAGTTGAAAATGTGATGAGCCCATTGAGTCAGAAGAAAGTGAGAAATATTTCTATAGTGTATTGAACAACTATATCGTTTGTAAGATAATCCTCAAATCCCTGAATAATTCTGTTACAGAATATTTTACTTTATCATTTAACTTTGATGGAAGTCGAAATGCAACCGCTATCAGAATCTTTAAACCGGACTTGGGCAAATGCATATACTAGAATCGAAAATTCTGATTTTGATCAAATACTGCGAAAGGTACCTATATTATTATAATAATTATATTAATAGAATATGCTTAGAATATACTATAGCTATGCATACATATTATAAAACGAAGTATATAATAATATTCATTTTGTAAGAATTTACTTTTAAATAAATAATTAGACATTTCGTTCCATTAAATTAGTATAATATAGTAGTCCCACTGTATCTGTGATGATTAAGATAAGTATTGAATAGTATAACGTTAAACGATTCATCTATTATAATTTATACATAGTTAAATATTATACACTATTAATATGAATTTGACATAGTTTAAAAACTAAAATATATTATGTTTCATTACTTCAAAATGTATATTGTCTTAGAATATGGCTCAATACACAAACAATTTAAAACTGCTGTTAGACAAATATAAGATTCACGTAACTGAAGCTGTAAAATCAGAAGCAGCTTCGTGTAGACCCGTATGGAATGTGTATCGAATTGGAAGAGATTTAGTTTGTAGGCAAGCTTTGGACGCCTTGGTGAGTTTTTTAACTACATAAAAAAAACAAAGTTATTTATTATTACGTTTTGATTTTCAGAATGGATTTTGGGTTATATGTTTTTTCATCGCAATGTCGATTACCGTCGCAATACCAGTCGTGAAAAATTTGAAAATATTTCATAAGTCTCCGCTAACTTCTATGGCACTTTATACCATTCCTCCACCACCGGCAATGGAACTTATGAGCACGAATAGTTAAATTTAAAACGCCAAACCTTCATCAAGTAAAAATATTAAATTAGATTGTGCAAAAATTAAATAAATAATGTATATTAGCTCAAACCTAACTATATATTATAGAAAATATTTCTAAATGATTACCTATATACAAGTAATATTATTATTCCTACGATTTGTAAACCTATAATAATTAATAAATTGTAATATGTTTTGTTTAGATTTTTTAATATTTTTAATGTTATCAAAATATAAAATATAGATATAAAATTTAATATAAATTATATATACCCAAGATTATTGTAATCTGTATTTTTAAATGCCATCTATTTTTATAAATTATGTTAAGTTAAATTGTATTTACCAGTTTAATATCATGATATAAAGGAGTTTGATTGCTAAAGTTTATAATACAAAACAACAGCATGGTACATTCGGTGACATGCAATTATTTTATCAAACTTTGTAAGTATAATATTATTTGAGATATATACTTTAATAAGCTATACCTAGTCTATTGTTTGCTATTCCTGCAACCGCACCATTTAAAATTTATCGCACTGCGGCCGTGCCACTAAATAATTTGTCAGCAAACTTTACCTAAAAATTCGAAATTTATGATTGATATTTCACTGTATCTCGATATCTTGCCCTCAGATAAGCATAATACAGCAATATGTGAACTACTGTTTGTAGAAAAAATAAAAAAACATTGTAGATGATTTTTGAATTGTATTTTATTATATGCATTATTGTGTTATTGGTTGTCGACAAATCAACTCGTCGCTATATTGTCTATGTAGTGTATAGCGCGTACCTTTCTTCGGAACCGGTTTTAAAATATCATTAAAAGGTAAAATAAATTTATTATCCATCTCAATATTGAATACTGGTATATATTTTTTATAACAAAAACAAATAGTAAAGACTAATTAAATGCATAATAACTGACAATGATCCAATACCGGGCTACTTATTATGTGATGTATATTTTATTGTATACTGTACCTAGTGAAAAGATAACAAAGAATGTAGTTTAAAAGACACTTATTTTTTTTTTTTTTTTAATTCAGTTTAAGACTTTTGATGGAAGGTGAAATTATATAAAATATTATAATACAAGAGTAGAGAGCACACATGTCAAAAGAATAAAATAACTTATGATTTATATAAACACGATGTAATAAAGTTGAAGTTGGGACTGTTGTATTAAAAATAAGAAAGAAACTATTTTATTGATATTTTTATTTATTATAAAGAGATATAGTAATTCATTTCTTTGTGAAGGTTAAAAACTATTATAACTATTGTAATGGAATAACTGAAGCATAAAATATCAATAATAAAAATATTATATATTAAATAATATAATAAATAAAAATAAATGTATGAATAAAAGGTTGATCATTTTATAGTAAGATGGTAACATAGGTAGTGGACAAATGTAAATTGCGCCCGGTATTTTTCAGGTACAAAATTATAAAAATAATAAATTATAAATAATAATAATAATAAAAATAAAAAAATTAATTTTTTTTTTTAAAAAAAAATATTATGGGATTATTAATAATAATAGTTGTTTTAAATATTTTTTGTTAGGTTAAAAATTTTAATAATAAAAAATACAGTTATAAGTTATCTGCATAGTAATGAAACATCATCTTCACATATTCAGCTTTCGTAATTGTTTTCATTGTATTGTTGAATAATATTTTCCATTTTTTCAATTTTTTTTTTTTTTTAATTTAGTGTTTTTAAATTTATAAAGTTCATTTATACTATTAATTTTTATATAAATTTCAGATTGTAACTCTAATATTTTATTCATAAAATTATAAATTTGAGGATAAGGTGTATAAAAGCTTTTCTTAAAATGACCGTGGAATGATTCACAGGCATTAGTTGTCCGAGTTAATGTTGCTGAAGCTGATACCCAAATATTCAAAGAAAATTCAGCAAATAAAATATACATGTTTAAAATATAGTAAGAAAATTGTCCAAGTCGATCATCTTCAGGCATTGTAGGCATTAAATTCATAGTTAAAATAATCGCAAACATTTTCTGGCTCTAAAAATACCATTCCAAACACATGTAATAACGATTCTCTTATAGTAGATTCGTTTGATTTATACTCTGAAATTAAACCAACTTTTTTAATTCGTCTCCATCAGGCTTATTTTAAGTAAAATCGATATCCTATAATTATGACTTCAGGACTTCAGGCGAAACGTTTAAGCAAACAAAATTAATAACTTTTTCTAAGTCAATAACATAGATTTGGATTTCAACATATACTTATTTTCACTACATTTTCCTTTCAATGTTCAAAAAAAATTAATATATGTGTTAGTAGATATATTTTTTAATAAACCAAATACCAATGGTGTATAGTGCCTATTAAAATATCCATGAACACTAAATAATTAAAGGAAGTGCTTGGCACAATACTCAAATGTACCATCTACATATAACATTTCTGCTTTACATAATATTTCTAAATTTGATTTACAACATATGATTACGAGTTCACTATTTAAATTATTATAGGGAAGCAAAATTCTCTCCTTTCGAGCTTTTCTATTACATAGAATTTAAAGCTTCCTGAACAGATTGAATTGTATTTGATAATGGAGATAATACATTTTTTCTCGCATTATACATATTTATTTTGATAATATTTAACATCATTAACCTTGATTAAACTCGTATCTTGAACAGTTGCTACCCTATGGAGTATTTTTGGTGATCTTTCACAGGTATCTTCGATTGCTTTCTGCTTTGCACTAGCGGACACAATTTGTCGTTGTAATTTTTAATTATCTACTTCATGACTGCGATTTACATTTTTTTCAGTTATGTTATTTTTTTCTCCTATTGTTTTCAAAAATGCTTTACATGTTTTTACACTACATCGTCATTTTGTTTTACCCAAAGTCAACTCACGTTTTAATTTTGAAAATTTATAAGTTTGGTAGACTATAACATAATTTTCTTTCTGGCTAAATCCAGTATGTATATCATCCATGTTGCACTGTTGCACGCAAACGACTTACTAATTATTACTTATACGTAAAGTCGTTGAATACCTGTAAAGGCATTGATGTCGCTAATATCATAACGATTATAGCGATAAACGTTCAGCTTATTGGCCAATAAATAAAAAACAGTTTACAATAATTTACTATATCCATTTTAAACCCCGAAAAATCCCAGGCGCAAATTAATATTGATATATTAGATGATTTGATAAATAGTATTTTTACTACATTCTCAATATTGGCGCAATTTACAAGCGCCCCAGGTAGTAGGTAGTATACAAAAGGTATCTCTACTGGTGTACTACACCGTCATTGATCCTTTATATATTACAAGCTACTATAGTTTGGTTTTTTCTACAGCAAATACTACAAATAGTCCATGACCAAATAAGAATGTGATATAAAATTAAACTAAAGAAATTGATTCAATTTATAAGATTAAAAAACGATTCTCGTATATCATAATTATTTTATATTTGGCGAATTTGACAACTAAAAGTTTAAGAAAGAAACTATTTGTAGAACTTAGCTGTATGAATAAAATGACACATATTTCACCTTTTTTTTTACATTTGGTTTAAAAAAAAAAACAATCTCATCCTCTGTGTAATCTCATTGATATGAGAAAATCTAACAAAAACATTTTTATTGTATTTATGATAAAAAATACTAATTTTTTTTTTTTTTTTTGTAATCATATAAGATGAACATAGTGTCTCTCTCTAAAAAAAAACGTTAAAATAATAACTAGATTGAGCCTTAAAGGAAAAACATCATTGAAAGTGTTTTGCTATATTTTTAAATCTTCTTTAGAAAACGTTAAAACGAGTAAAATAGAATTTTGGGATAAAAGAAAACTTTACCTTTGGATACTGATTTTCTGCAGACTATTTGATTCTAATAGGATTAGTAATGGAACAACATTAAAAAACTAGGATTTAAAGTAATGTTTAATTATTATAATATGTTTTATAAATCAGCAGATAGGAATGTATAATTTAGTAGTTAACACATATTTAATTACATTCAAATAATTGAAGAAGGTTTTTTAATATGTTTATTGTTATTCAAATGATTAGCGTCTGAAAATTTTGTTTTGATAATTAATAGTAAACAGTTAATAATTTATATTTATTTTAATACATTAATAAAAGGCAATATTTGTGTATGTACGTGTGTATGTACGTGTGTATGTAACTATGTAAGCGATTCACAGCCAAGTCTATCGCTTTCATAGTTCTGAAATTTGGTATATAGACAATCATATACCCAAGGATGTGAACCTCGAAGCCAATTTTTTAAATTTTACTTCTTAAAGAGAGGCTTATATTGAAATTTGTTGGTTTACAAAAAACGAATATTTTTTGTTTATATAGAATTGTCGTTGGTTACAGAAAATAAAATTGTTATTATAATTGGACATAATTATTTTAGATCTATATTAAATATTTGATCAATATTATTCATATGACTGTGTTGAAAATATGTGTAGTTCACATTAAACATAATAATCAAAGCACATCATATAATATTTTTCATAAAAAAATCCCAGGAAGCATCTCTAATTTGTAATTAAGTCTGCTTATTTTTAAATTCTTACTTTTGAAATTATAGAATTTACAAAATAATAAAACAAATGAGGTATTGAAATAATTATTGATGAATGAATATAAAATATAAATGTATAAAATCAATAGAAGTATAATATTTGTCATTAGTTAGTCATAATAATATGTATCATACAATTATTTTTGTTATTATTCGAGTTTGAATTGTTTTTATATAAAAATACAGGTTGCATATAGTCATTACTTTCAACAACTTTTATTTGGAATATTCGTTTCGACTTTTATATAAGTGTTCTAGACTCACAACACAAAAGTGAAGTGAGCCGTGAAAAATGTATTGGTTTTACAGTGAAGTTTTTTTTATACTCATCTGTGGACATTTTTTTTTCGGATAGTGCTCAAAAAGTTATTCCTAACATCTTCATGTATCGGAAATCGAGTTTAGATGGTACTTTGAAGTGGTCATTTTTCGATTTTCTCTAAAATGGTAATATATAAAAGCATTAAGAAAACTATCGACGACTATACAACTTTCGAATATTTTTGAAGAAATGTCAGCAATCACGAGAAATACGTAACCGAGTTTCACCCGGAATCATTTCTCGACATTTCGAGTACGCGCGATGGTGATTTATCATAGTTTTCAAATTTAATATCCGAACAAACTACTATCCGACGCAAGTTGAGCGTAGATTGCACAATATAATATTCGGTCCTGATTTTTTTTTTTATTGAATATGTCAGAATATAATAATTATTACCGTACAATTATTATACGGAGCCGCAATTACCGCAGGCGCAGATGGTAGTTGATGAACTTCAACATTTATTTATAATCATACCGCCTCGTGTAGATAAAAAAAAATGTATTGTTAAATATAAGAACAGTTTACAGTGATGTCTTATAAAATTATTAAGTTTCAAAATTGAATTATTTCCAAAAATTATTATTCCCATAACATGATATAGTACGACAGATATAGTAGACTGTGACTTACAGTTTTGTAAACGAATTCATGACAGATACTAACCAATTAAATAAAAAAAAAAATATATTGCTTGAAACAAATACGAAAAAATATTGACACAATTATATACATAGGAATACGTACACCCTGTGAAAAATATAAAAATATGCATGTATACAAATTATGAATTAAGTGATGAACGTTTATTAACTCATGATAAGTAATAAATATTAAGTATGTGATATTTGATTATTTTTTCTTTATAACAGTCAAGTAATTACCACGCGAATAATATTTAATACTAATAAAAATTTCATTTTTATATAACTATTATCTTAAAACTCACAAGAACAAAGACTGTAAATATTTCATATTTTAATTTTTTTTTTTTTAATATTTTGGTAAAATAGTTGAAAAAAATTATTTTTTATTTTATTATTTCAAAAAAAATTTAAGATACCTAGTCATTATGTCGAGTTTATATTTCTTTAATATTTTGATATTTTAAATTTTTATTTTGATCAATCTTGTGATTTTTAATATATTTTTTGTTTTGAGAAAAATATTTTTTAATACCATAGTTTATAAACCATTCAATTCAAACCATTGTTTGATATTATCTTATTTCATCCACTGACAAGACTTATGTCATTATTAATTATATTATTGTTCTACAAAATATAATTCTCGAAATTAAAAAAAAAATATTAAAAACCACGAGATCAATGAAAATGAAATAATGAGATTTTTTTAACTTTTTTACCAAAACATTAGACTATATTAAAATATAAAATATTTTTAATCCTTGTTCCTGTGAGTCTTACAAAAATATAGCAATGGGTAAATCCTTACGAGACACTCTGTAAATATAAACAATATATTTTCATCGATCTGCATAAAGTAATCATCGAGAATCCGAGCAAATCCGCAAGTGACCACAAACCCGTGGTCACCATTTTCCTTTGTGACTTATCGACGGAAAATTGCGTGGTTACTCACTATAAGACCTTAGAGTATGATATATTACATTTTATTTTAAGACGTATATTGTAAACCATAGAGACGGCGTGCGGTCGCCTTAACAGCGGTATAAATTCACCACGAATTGTGATATTGATAGTTGATAAATCATATCTATGCACTCTTCACTGTCCATAATACTATTCAATCCGGCATTCGTGCATTATAATATTAATAATTATTATTAGTGCTCATAGCAGCGTTTATGTTTCAGATTCGTCGATGACTTATCACTTGTTTTTATTCCGATTAAATTAGTTGTTTTCGCTTTTAATAATTCTATACTGAAGTTTAAGTAGGTAACCTAAAATGTTTTTGATAAGTAAGCATAAAAATTGGCTATTTTGTTGCGTTTGACATAAAAGTAGGTGTCTTTATATTTTGCTTTATCAGGGATATTAGATTATATATTGATTATACAGGTGATTAAAATTGACTATGTAAATTATAGGTATTATCATTGGTATATAATTATATATAGTTGAATATAAAGCACAAAGCTCTGATCTATCCATATAAATTTTTAACAATTTAAAAGGGTTTTTCAAACTAATTCGTATTAAAATTAACATCTATAAATAACATCGTAACTATATTCCTTTTCAGCCTTTACTCAAAGTTTTCCAATAAATAGCTTGCAGTTACGTTATTGTGTTTGATATCAAATTCGAAGAATAATAGAGATAATAATAAATAGGTAAAATTGATTGCGTGACTAACATTTCCAATAAAGGTAGCGAATGATCCAAAAAAAAAATATTTTCTTATTAGATTTGTTTCCAAGATGTATTGTTTAAAAAGGTTTAATGGTACTTTTAAATTTGTTTGTTTTCTTATATTCATTATATACCTTTTGCCTTACATGCAATTATTTGTCTAGTAGTATAGTTCAAACACAAACATTGAAATAAATATATATATATATATTTATACGAAGATTCTTTAGAATATGAGTTAAAAAATAACGTGAAAAAACAATTGTTAAAGATCTTTTATATTAGTTACTTGAATTATTAAAAAAAAAAGTTAATTCAAATAAGTTATTTATTCTTTAAATTCGATCACAGTAAAAATATTACAGTACTCATAAATTATCATTTATATTCTATTTTATTTCAACTCAAGTATTTTTAGATAATAAACGAATAATACGATAGGTTAATAAATAATAATAAATGTATGTTTTACATTTTAGTTTTGAACGCTATATTATTTAAACTACCTATTGGTTAGGTTGAAATTGACTTGAAAAGACTTTAAATTAAAATAAATAATTATTGTTTTGACGGATAAATTGTATTAAGTAAAAATTTACTAAAAATGCATATTATAATCGTTAATATGCTATTCTCAAAAAAATTACCAAAATATACTTTAAATATTCAAAAATACCACAAATATGAACTAACTAGGTTATAGAATAGATTTTAACTCACCTAATTATACCTTAATAGATGACATGGACAAAAATATGCAATTTCTATCATTTCTCATTCCTACTCATAATATACTCGTATTTTATAAATCAGTTCGTTTCAGTTGGTTAATTTCATTTAATCAAACGATTCACTTATCAGTAGAGATCATGTTACACAAATGAAAAAAAAATGTACTGCGTATAGCTTACTGATTTATTAGTTTTTTTTATAAATAAATCATTGATATGATTGATATGATTACGTCAATGTAAAATGACGTATAGAAAAATCAAATCTTTATTGATCATTGATAGTTCACTCAATGATGAATCATTGAATCATCGACTGATTTAATATAAAAAAAACTTTACTCTTTTATTCGAAATAAAATTAATCTCGTTCGCGACATTTTTTTTAATTTTAAACCGCTGCTTATAATTCAACACGATCAATTACTGTTATTGCACAATGGTTTTTTTTTAAAGCAAATAGCTATAACATTGAGTGCAAATGTTTATAATGGGTAACAATACAGTGTTTTTTTTCAAATATTTTTTTAACAAATTCTATACTCAATATTGGAGCGAATGAATTACATAAAATATAATTCTATAACGTATGCTGTATTTAATAACGTTTGCTGTTTGTTCAACTGTAACTATCGTTGCATTGAGATTTTCTTACGTCAGATATGAGCGCTGCAGCGAGGGGATACAACTGTGGGAATTTAAATAAATATCTCCCTATTTCTCTACGCCTAAATAAGTTACAGTCCATAAAATCATTCACAATATAAAACCACCATGTGAGCTGCCAACCTTTTGTCTAGCGGACAAGTATATTGTGATATTAATATAATGCATAAGCAGAAGGACGAGGGTCGTCGAACACACTGCAGAACGCATGATTATTATTATTAGACACCGGATCTAAGGACACAAAGTGTTACAAATAATTTGTTTTTAATGCTCTAAAAATCCATTAATATATTATTTTATTATAATAATAATTTAACTTTCTAATTTTTCTGCGTATCAGTTAAATTCTATATTTATTTGTTTATTCATTAATGAACCAGGCCATAATATTGCAGTTGTACTATAATGTGCTATTACACTGCACCTCCTAATGCACTGCAGCGATCGCGTTGTTCGAGTGGAGTTCCGCACGAATCAGTTCTGTAATGAGGGTAGGGGTGTAAATCAGTAAATTTATAGAGACGGTAGACTATATAAGTACCACTTCCTTGAGATTTTTCTCATTTTTATAACCGATATTAATATTATATAGGTATTATACGACTATATACTGTTATGATATTATACAGTATTTTGTACAGTATAATATGTTAATTAATTTTATAGTCAATAGCTCTAATTCGAAGTATAATGCAGATATTCTAGTGCAGTTTTTTTTAATGTAATTTATAAAATTATAACCAATCACCTCCTTCTTACCTTAGTATAAAAAAAAGTATTTTGAAATTGGTAGAATTTTAAATGAGTGAATTTTCATTTTCAAAAATACAGCAGAATATCATAAAATTGTATTGTTTTTCTAATTAAATAGGTAATAAAGAACACACTAGAATACTACTCGTTTAAATTATTTGTATTTTTTTTTTATTTTTTTTTTTTGAATTATAAAATTGTTCAATACATCTACTAATCCACTATAAACTATTATGCAAAAATTAATTTTATAGACTCATGATCTTTGTTAGAAAATTAACGTGTCGCTGGAAATATCTTAAACATTTGATAATTATAGCTCCAATTTCGTTACAAATTACAAAAATCATGGGCCTCTAAAACTGACTTATACACAGTTAATATAGTAGATATATTAAACAATTTAATTAAAAAAAAATTCCGTATGACTTCATTGAGTTGTGTTTCTTATTACCTATTGGATTAGCATTAGTTACTAAAATGCAAAAACTATACAATCTTACAATATTCTGCTGTATTTTAAAAAATGAAAATTGCTTTCATTCATCCAAAATTCAACCGATTTTAAAATAGTTTTATTTTCCATATTATAAATAAATCATTACAAAATGTTTATTTTCAAATTTTTAAAAACTCAAAAAAAAAGATTTCAAGCATTATTTGAATTTTTTTAGAGGAAAATGGGAGGCTTTTAGTTATTAATTACATTAACAAAAACTACATTATATTTTGAATTAGAGCTACTGACTTTCTAATTAATTAGTATATAGGTACTGTATATGGTTTAACGCAATACGTTTTGAGTTAATTTGATAAAGTGTATATAATAAAGGTAGGTAAATATTATATTGTTTGTATTGCATATAGTCTAATATACATACGTTCGTGTTTAAGTCCTATACACGGTATAACACACTACACACCATTATAATATAATATATACATTTTCTTTTACTCGTACAAAAAAGAAAATAATATAGTCTAAACTCGACCCTCCCAACCCGGTCGCGACGAATCCAATTATTATTACGTCGGCTCCTGTCATCCGAAACCTCGTACGAAAATACCATCCCCTCAGAAGGCCATATATAGGTGTAAACATATATTTTATGAGTTTATACTGCAGAGAGACAGAGTACTGCACAGCAGTTTCGCACGACTGCTTTATATATCACGTACTTGCAGCTGAGGATCGATTATCGCGGTCATCTCTTCGGTCTTCTCGCGGTTTTCCTCCGGACACTTTGTGTGCTTTTGTGCTAATCTCTGTCCTCGCCCTTACCGCTCCGCCGACACACAATTACTGCAGTTGAATATGGCGTGCGCAATTATATACGTGTTTATATAATGTATATATATGTACCAGGTACATGAATTGTACCTATTATATTATATTATAATGCAGGCGTGACCGCCATCATTTATTAGGTATCACGTAAATTCGCCGTGGTTAATAATTTATCGCGACGACTTTTATCCGTGCGTCAAATATTCATCCCATATATTTCTACATATTTTTTAAAATATAGGACTTATGACTTAAGACTGTTTACACATTTATTTTTGATGTATAGGTATGGTTAAAAAAAACCGTCATTATTTGTGCCTACTAAAGTTAAAATAATTAAATTATAAAAATTAATTAAATGTAAAATATTATATTTGCAGATGAAAATTCTGTGCTATTTATCGTCGTTCTATTTTTAAAATCAAATCAAATATTTTTCAATGTCACGATAAATATTGACCACGATGAATTGACGAGCGATGAAGTGATTCTCGATGAATTGACTTGCATCCCGTTTATTGTTATACATTTTTGCGTGATAGTCAAAAATCTGCAAAGCAACACGTTCTCTGCAGTATCAAAACTGGACAGTAATAATAATTATAAAATAATAATACCATAAACGAGTGTTGTAGGTACGTACGATGGTAACAAAAGTTATAACTCGGGGCTTTGAATTTAACGTTTTTCCTCTTATATATTCATATATAATATGTAGTTACTATAGTTACTATATAGTGGCTTAACGATGATATTATTTATCTCCCTCCCCTTCTTATCAAGATACGTTACTCTCCATCACGTTTATAAGCTGATTTCATTTGCGAAACATCAGTAAGTATATACATAGGTGTATATTTAATCTAAATGGCATAAACGCACTCAACTCTTATTATTATATATACGCCCATCTTTGACAATAATTAGTGATTGTTAAATCTAGACGTGAAATGGTTAAAATAAATTTTTTTTTTTTAAATGACAAAATGCGAGGGTAATACTCTCGGCGTAGTTTACAAACATTAAATACATTTACCCACCTAGGTATTTATAGTTACAGTATACCTATACGTTTCAAGAACTATTAGAATTTGCTGGAAAGTTGCGATTGTTTGTACGTACCACATGGCACGCATACTTTACTCGTTTAGTTTCGTTGGTTTTAATATTACATTTGCGGTCCATTTATTATTATCAGTTTTAAAGGTAACAACATAGTCAACATCACCAGTGTTGCACATTCAGCATTAATATACACCACACTCTACACACGTAGTATATATATATAAGTATTACATTACGACCGGTAGTGACTGTCTATCGGTCATTAGTCTGTAGATAGTTTTATATTCATCATTACAATTTACACAGTTAATAATAAAGGACTATAAATTACGTTTGTGTGTTATTATTCATATTAATAATCCACAACAATTTGCAATAATCTCCCGTTGGTTTTTTCTGTGATTTAATATTAAATTGAATTAGGAGCACAATTAAATACCAGGTATAGTATTGTAGTGTTTCGAATATTGTTATAAGTAGCTCTTTAAGACTAAAATATAAATGGAGAACCATGAAGAGAGATCAAAGATAATGTTGCTGCATTTAAATGTGTTAACAGGTCTACAAATGTACAATAGTTTTATCACTCTGATATTAAAACTAACAAAATATTGAACGTTTATTTGAAACCATACAACCAGTTTAAATGAAATTCCAGTAAGGCATACACGGAGGTAATTATAATAATAATAATTATAGCACGTGCGAATGACAAGTATAGTTAAAAGAAACTAGATATGCCTAACAAAACTAAACGGTGTTCTCGCAGATAGAATTTTTTTAAGTTACGAAACGTTCTTCATAGTTTTGTTATTATCATGTGATGAAACCATGACAGCATTTTGTATTATGACAGTTATTGCCTATAGTTAATAATTTATCCTGTATAATATACAAATTAGGTATACAGTATATATTATATTGTAACATTATAGATTAAATAAATAAATCAATAAATTATTTTATATGGCCCATGGATGGTAAGTTCCGGATCCGGGAACCCTTACCCTCGGACCTCAGCTGTAAATTGTCCCACTGCTAGTAAACGCCAAGGTTGTATTTAGGGTGGGAGGAGACCGATGTCCCGGGCAGCTGATTTTGAAGGAGTTGCTTATGTTATTTTTTTAATTTTCATTGTTTTAAATCTATCATAACTCTATTTCATTTTTTTGTGAAACTCACAAAAGCAAAACGCAAAAGATCAATAATAATTAATATTATAAATAGCATTCGTTCGTCGGTATTCGGTATACTAAACTGATAACAAAATAAATATAATCACGATTATTTATTAAATACTGATAAACTGATAAACGAAAATTATTAAGAGTATTGACAAATATTTACAACAACAATCGTATGATTATTAATGTGAACCTAATGAGTTAGGCAATGTGACAGTTATGTATAAAGCATAATATTACAAATTAAATTATAACATAAAAAACTAAAAATATATTATAATAAAATATAAACGCATATTGTGTATTTATTTTTATGTAATCTTGTAAAAAAAAAAATGTAACATAAGCCAATTGGGTGGGGGGGGGGGGGGGGGCGGACCTATGGACCCCATCTTCGTAAACGCGTCACCGGGCTGAACATAAACAGTTTTCTGTGTCGTACAAGCAGGAAACGCGGAAACGGTCAAAATGCTTGTCGGAACGATCGAATTAATTCCCGTGGGAAACTCGCGTACAACGATGCACGGAGAATCGTCGCGTTGGCCGGCGATATTTGGAGGGGAGTGTGGTGTTGGGCGGGGTGAGAGAAACGGTCTCGGCGCTCTTGCAGGCCTCATCACGTGCCGGAACAGTCACGCACTTTGCCGTCGGAATCCCGTTCAGTCGTATAGCGTTATCAATAGGCATTTATTGATTATCGTTGCCAATCATTTATTTATAATAATAATGGGCGGCCGTCGTCCCGTGTCGCACTCGTTGTTCCGTTTTTGTGGCGCGTTCGCCCTGGCCGTGGCGTTGGCCGTCGCCGGATGCAGCGCCGGCGACGTTGGCGGACGGCCGGACACCGCGGATCCGCCGCCGTCCCGATGTCCGGCCGACGGATGCGCCGCGGTCCGATGTCCCGTCCGCGATCGAGACGCTTGTCCGCTGGGCCTGGTGCCGGACGCGTGCGCCTGTTGTCCGTACGGCCTGTGCGGTTTGGGCGAAGCGGCCCCGTGCAACGCTGCCGACCGGCCGTGCGCCGATAACTTGCAGTGCGTTAAGACGGTATTTAACTATTATATAAATATTATTATTAGTATTGTTGTGATAACGATCATGGTGGTAAATATTACGCAGAATGGTTCACCGTAATTCTTTCAACAACATAATTGCATTCAAATTTATTCAAATTCAAAATTTTAATTATACGTATTCAAGAACCGTATTTCCAAATACTTTAAATTTTTAACCACTTGAGGAGTGTCCTGTGACGATATCAACTTTTTTTTTTTTTTAAATGAAAACCAACCTTTTTTCCACAAACCATGAAACAGATAATTTTTATGTTTATGTATCTAAACCAAAATGTTAACGAGTAATTTCGGAGTTATTAAAATATATTATATTTTATTAAGTTTTTAATTTGTTATGTTTTATTTAGTTATTATATTTTAATAACTCCAAAATTACTCGTTAACATTTTGGTTTAGATACATAAACATAAAAATTATCTGTTTCATGATTTGTAGAAAAAAGGTTGGTTTTCATTAAAATATATTTTTTTTGTTTTTTTAAAATATATAGTATATATTATGTACTATATATTTTAAGGATAGTACTTATTCTTAAAATGGTTTACACTTAACTACAAAAATATACATATAATGTATCACATATTAAATGTAGTAATTATTTTAATCAGACGTCAGACAATTTTTAATTTTTACAAATAATAAATCAATGTTAATAGATTAAATAGTATTAATTAGTAATTACTATAATTTTAAAACCATCTTATTCCCCGTGTCTTCTAAACCTCGAACTTTGTACACAAAATTAAAATAACTCAAAAATGAAATTTCGATTTAGATACATCAAAATGTTCAAAATAGTCACCTGTTAATTAAAATTAAAGGGCCATGAAAAGAAAAAATAGTACTCCGTGTTAAAAAAATAATAGTCCAAATTAAAAATGCTTACGACTTTTCGTTAGCCATATACAACCATTTGAAGTTGACGTGTGACATAGAATCTATTATCGTCGCATTTATACGTGTAAATATTACGTCTTCGTCTTTATTTACCCATTATTATGAGTGTAATATATCGGGTTGGTCTTAGAGATATTTTTAAAGTTCATAATTCTCCATTTTATTTAATATTATAATAATATATCTAATAATATTATATAATGAACTATAACAATAACAATTATAGTGGCGTAATCACAATATTATGATACTATTCAACAATCATTATCAACGGTCCAGCGCGACCCATAGACAGTCTACACTCTTATTATTGTAATTGTTAATATTCTCAGTTACCACTTCCATACCAATGTTATAAATATTATTTTTCGCTATTACACACAATCATGATAATTCAGTCATTTAGATTATTTATTATTTTATAAATCAGTCCTTCGTAAACTATGATAGTATGAATGGTCGTTGCGACGTATTTGATAAAGTAGTTTCGTTTTTCTTTTATTTGTATAGTGTTGTATAAATGTATGTTTTATAAAAAATTATAAAAGTGTAACAATAAGTAGTTATACAAACAGGGAATTTATTACAGGAAAAAGGGTAATATTCTCATTTTAAAAAATGAGTTTGGTATCGTCACTACAAAACAATAAAAAAAGCTACGTTTTAAATTATAGTCTTTATATAAGTATATATTTTATTTAAAAATTCCGAAAATCCAAAAATCAGAATTTGAATAAAATCATTACCACCTAAATAATAAAATTGGAGTGAGTATACTTTGTGAATTACCCTGTATATTATTACCATTAAACTATTCAGGTGTGCTATATATTATTACGACTTTGTGGAGTATTTACGAGTGTAATAGCGGTAGGTTGTGGGTTTAAGGATTTTTCCGCCTCTATAGCATACATAATATGTCATACATGGCTGCTACAACGGTTTTTCCGCACATCTTGACGAGTTTTCCGCAGAAATGCTTCTGTATAAAATACTTTGGACAAAACCAGGTTTTTTTTATTGACTGTTGGTCAAGTATTTTTATGATCTCAAGTTTAAGTTTTTAAACCATTGGAAAAAAATAATGGTCGACAATAATTATTATTCATGCTTGCAGCTGCTGCAGGTTCTGTAGGAAATATTAAACTTTATTTTTGTATCTATGTACACTTAATGCGCTACATTTTCACTATTTAATGACGCATTTATTAGGTTAAAAATAAAAATGTAAATACATTTTATCATAGGTTCGGAAAAAATGTTTTTTCCTTTAACGGTCATTATATCTAAAAAAATCCTAAATATTTCGATTTTCTATAAAATTTATTATGTTATAGAAGACAATTAGTATACATATAATCCTATGATCCATCCACAACATAGACAACTAATAGCCACTCGGGTATTGTAAAATTATTAATTAAGTGCAAAATGCAATAATATGATATAATGCTGCAAATCCTAAGAAATTCAGTATCTAAATCTGCTCGGTAAAAAATTGTACATGGTATTTTTCTTTAACATAAACTTATTCTTATATTCATGCGTAGCCTTGGATCCACTACTGCAGATATAATCTATACTATGTCAATAATAATAATCTATACGACAAAAATATTACTGAACCCTCCCCTACATTGGTGAATGTGAGAAAATCCATGTCCCTACAACCTATAAATTAGCATATTTTTTTAACCTTAACCACACCTGAACGAATTATTATAATGTAATAACTGTAGATACCGGTATACATATTGGATATTTATACTACCGACAGTATGGACCTTATATTACTACAGCTATTATTATCATATGCACATAATAACGTGCGATGTGCAGAGCTTGTGGTGTGAATACGATTTTTTTTTTTTATAGGTTTCTGGTTGAACGTGTAAGTATATGCGCGTTTTACCGGACGTACATAGTTATAATATTATATGATGATGACTCCGATTGTACCCCTATGCATATCCTGTGACCCATGTAGAGGTTAAATACACCGATCGGCCACCACCATCACCATCGCACACTATTGACTTGGGGTTGTTTGACTGTGCGAGCCTTCAACACTCTCCCTGTAGCCAGACACTCACATGCAACTATAATATGTCTCATTGCACACGATTGTATAATATGACGTATGTCGGCCCGTCAATACGCATCGTTATAAAATATTTAGGTTTTACCAGCTGTTTAATATTACCCGGCAACGGGTGTCCATGAGTTCTTATTAAAAAAAAAAAAACGTCGCGGAATTATGTTTGTCATATAAATATATAGCTATATAACGTAGCAACGGAACAATGTTAAAAAAATATAATATGTATATAGAAAAAACCAGTAAAAATTATACTAAAATGTTCCCTTTGTTTTCACCTATTTCACTTTGAGTTGTCAATTTATACTTCGTTTGTGTGTATATTATGCGGGCTTGCATATTATTTTTATTTTATTTTATATATACAGGGTGATTTTTTAAGCAGGCACACCACCATTTTTTCTTTTAGTAGTTTCTCCTTTTGATTTTTTTGTTCTACTTAAGGAGTGTTCTATGGCAATGCAAACTTCTATTTTTCAAACGAGAACCTCCATATTTGACTGTAGACTTTGACTTTGATTTTAGCGAATGATTTTCTTAAAAATGTTGATGTATCTAAATCAAAATTCTAATAAGTAGTTTCTAAGTTATTAAAATGTTTATACTAAGGATATAAATATTTACTACACGTTCTACTGGATCTATAGTATCTATTATACTTGGATCATTTTTACAAATTATTATTAAATCAATAGTAACTACTAACATATTCAAATCATTGAAGCCCCTATATCTACTTAATCCATTATCATAGACATATTATCATTTGTACACAAACTTATGTAACTCAAAATCTACTCGTTTAAATTTTGATTTAGATACATCAAAATTAAAAAAAATATATCTGTTGAATAATTATAAAGGGAAAATGGAGGATTCCTATTTGAAAAGCAAAAGTTTATATTGTCATAGGTTTATCCTAAAATGGTACAAAAAAATCTCATGACCATAACGAAAATATAGTCTTCGAGTGTACTTGAGACTTCAAAAAATCAAAATTCGAATGCATGCATAATTTATGTATAAAATTAGGGTGAACATGCTTTAAAAATCACCTTGTATGTACACCGATTGTATCTAATCTTAATGGTCTCCAAATATTCATATAAACAATATAATTGTAAGTTAAAAGTAATTATAACAGTAAAATATATTGGAAACAGTTAATATAAAAAATAAAAAAAATTATTAAAGTTTAAAAAACTCATAGCTCTGATTAGGGGGACATTCATTAAGAAATTGTATTGTAAAATAGAAAGGCAAAATGGTTCTCGTGATCTGGTATGAATGTTTGGTGTAAAGATTAAATATAAAGAGATAAAAAGCTGCTATTTCTTACCTGGATCCAATTTTTTTTTTAAGTTTTAATGATGTCGCAAGTTGGCGAAGATGTTGCTCCAATTCTTTTGCAGTTTCATCATATATTATAATATTATATCATACCTGCAGCGTAATAATGAAAAGATCGATTTCTAGAAGCAGATATACTTTAGAAGTAGAAAACGCTGTAATATATCGGTGTGCGCAGCCTGAAAATCGATACCGTATCAATTTATTATTAGGAATAGGAAAAAGAGGTCATAAAATGTTACTGTTAAGTATATATATATAATATATGTTTATGTATACACTATACAATATATATAGTGTCCGGGACCTCTGGTTTAAGCGACATCTGCGTAGGCGAGTGTGTGTATAATATGGGGGAAACAAATCGTCATTAATGTCTGTTCGACAAACGTCGCAATAACCCTTAGCGCGCCGTGTACGTCGTTTTTAGTGCACTTCCATCTATACGGCGCAGCACTCTGATAGTACACTGATATTTATAATATAATTTAATATAATAAATCGCACTGCTATCCAGGCTTTATATATAGACACTCCACGTGTACAGTATAGCCGTATCAAACCTCCACCGCACATAATATTATAATTATGTATATTTATTTTATAAAATGAATATTAGGTGTAATATACTCAACTGCAGATCATAGCATAATTCGGTTTCATTATTTCTATTCAATGGTAGATTAAAGATTTTCTTATTGGTGAGGGAGAGGGGATAAAAATAATGTAAAGGATTGCGAAAATAACTCAGCGCTGAGCCGTGAGATCTTTACCTCCACACCTCCAACATTATAGAAACAAATAATGTTTTAATAAAATCATATTATAATATTATAAAATATATTAAATAAAAATATAATATTTAAATATAATATAATGCAAAATATATTATAAATCTGTATAATTCTCTTATATAGGTGCATATTATTAAAAAGTAAAAACTATGAGTTATAAGCTATATTACTAAAAAAGCTACAGACATTACTTATATTTAATTCACATAATCTATAATCTTTTACAATTAAAATACAAAATTCAGAATTTTAAAATTATAACTGTCTCATTATTGTTCTCTATTTTAATGTATTCATATGATAATAAATAATATACATAATATATGTATTATGACTAATGAATTTATTGGTTTAATTTCAGAGGTTGAAAATTAATACTTTTACGACTTCAGCATTATACTTGGGTGGCAAGTGCAACCTCCTCCTCCCATATTACGTTACTGTATGATATTGTATAGCAAATAGGTATAAAGTATATATAGTTTGCCTCGATATATAAGTACATTATCACTTTTAAAAATTTTAAATTTTTATTATAAATCAAAATTTAACTTCTTTGACGATAATGACATACTTTTTTTTAGCCCGGGGGAAGTTAACCTTCCCCTCTCCTGTTCCTCACCCCATAGATCCGCTACTGTATCTATTGTGTTCGTACATAGTCATTTTTATCTGGTTTTATTTGAGTGGGTTGAGCCAACTTATGAAAATCAAGCCATAAATATAACTATTGAAATATTGTTCTTTCTTTTTTTTCTTTTTCTTTTTTTGCTGAATAGCTTCGATTTTAATTCTTTTGTTTGCTTAAAATTAAAAATAGTATATATTTTTCTTTTAGCTATTATATACCATATTGTATCATATAATACATTTCTATACGCGTTGCGCACGCACAAGACATTTAGAGTAAACAGTCGTTTATTAGTACTGTGAACCCCGTTCAAGATTTATAGCGCCGAAATGGGTGGAACTGTGCGGTATATATACACATTATACATATATACATCGAAGGAGTCATTTTATTTTTACTCGCATATACATATATTTTCTACTTGCATGCAGACCGGAGGCTTATTTCAAAGTGGGCAATGGTGATGCGGGCTGCTCCGGGCGATAAATTCACGGGACACTGATTGTTATTTATTCATCTCGTTGGTATATCGACGGGGACGGGGTAGGATGACATCAAATACTGGAGCTCCAGGGCGCCGAAAATGTAAATACGCGTCTCTGATCCTCCTTTCCCCTCCCCCCCCCCGCGAACCTATTCCTAGACTAAATCTCGGACGGTTATGGCTAATAAAATATAATATTTTACTCGATAACATATGTAATAATAGTATGACGTCGCGTAAAGTGAGGTACTATCGCGTATACCTATGTAAGTAAATGTTATGAGAAATTTCAAAATAATATGAATCGATATTACAATGCGTTTACATATATTATTATGTTTTATATAATATGTTTAGTGTTGACGATATTGACCTTTAAGCGATTTGAGGGATCAAGATACGTTTATACCTGCTTAGATTACATGAGTTTTGGAGGTCTCTACTGCTACTGTTAATATAAATCATAGGTATCCAATGCAAAAGTGTACGCAGGAAATCATAAATGAATACCATATAATATTAATATGTTATATGTATTACGTTACTCGTAATATAATATATTATCGAAATTCGCGACATTCGACAGTAAGCCTCATTATAGAATAAAAAGTTCAAAATGACATTTCGGTATATAAATTTCGGCTTTTAGTTAGTCCCACAGTCTCACCATATCCCTATTTGACGTTTGTATTTATAAATTATGCTTGAGCAGACGTCTCAAGCGTCTGCGTCGTCTACGACTTACAAGTGCGTACATAGTAAATTCTCGTTAAATAGCTTTCTTTTAACTTCATTACTTTTAATATAATTAGAGTGCAGAATTTTCCTATTATTCAACTTAATGGTAACAACATTTTCCGTGGTTTGATGGAAGTGCTTTTACGGTATTTTAATATATTAATTAATATATATTAATTAATTATGAAGCGAGTTATATAAAGTATTATAATTTAAAAATGCTTCTCATAATTCGCTTCAAAATTTAAATACCGAAAAAGCACCCACGAACATTTACAGGAAATGTCGTTACCTTTACATTTAATAAGAGATAAAATCACTCTAATATACACTAACAAAGCCAAATGAAAACTACTAAATGTAAATTGTCTATGTTACGCATCACTTATAAGAAAACAAAATATAACGTTGCATATTATGCAAATATCATCCATATCGACGTTTGTTGTACTATGGACTCAACAATTATAATTTACATCACGTATTTTCGGCACCTACTAAACTACATGGCGTTTATGTGATTATATATACGCGTTCCTTTAAACGTAAAATTCTACGATGATTATGTATATACTTTTACTATAATTAATCAACATAAATGGCATTTTAAATATATTATTTTAAATTATTAGGTACATTATATATAATGTATATTCACGTTTGAAATTCTGAACCAATTTATATATCATCAGCTTTGTAAAAAAAAATATATGTATTATAACACGCCTCGGCACTCCTCAGATATATGAAGCAATTTGTTTGTGACAAAAATCGTGTACAGCTTCCGAAATATGCGGTGATATCAAAATATCACGGAGTAGTGGGTACTTCATAAATAAGTTCACATTTTAAGGTCGTTATATTATATTAAGGAAAGAACGAAAGAGCCGATTTTATATTAGGTATTTTTATATTCGCCTCATACGTGATCGTCTTAAAATCACAGCAAAATGCTTATATCTCACTGAGAATTAACAATTATAATAGTCATTGCCCAAGCGGTACTTAATTTCTCAGATAGCAAGGTAATGCATTTTAATGAAATGATTCTATTTAATATACTATTATCTTTTTAAAGAATAAATAAAAAATAAAAATAAATATATATTTAACTATTATTTTTCGTGACACGTTTTTGATTTTAAAAATGCATAATAGGTATATTGAATAGTATGAGCTATAGCCAATACTGTAACTGAAGATACTAATCCCCTCCCCCCAAAATTTTTCTAAGGATAGAAAAATGTTAGCAGTTGATATTGACTATATTGTATCAAAAATGATTTAACTTATTCGTTAAAATATTTTTTTTTAATGTTGTACAAGGGGACGTTTTCATTTTAAATAACAGAAGCTTGTATCGCCACATAACACTCCAGTTCAAAAAATTTCAAGAATCTGAAACACGGTCTTTGAGTAAGTATATTAAAAAATTCCAAAAATCAAAATCTGAATAAATTCATTATTAAATGAAAAAATGGAGGTGAGCATGCTTGGTGCATCACCCTGTATACACTCGAAAATTATATTCATATACAATATTATTATGAAATATACTTACCTACACATCATGATTTAAAACGCAGAGAACAAGACGTGGCGATGAGTTTATGTTTTTTTTCTCATGTAGACTGTAGTGTTGATATTATAAACATATATAACATATACAATATATATATATATATATATATAGTGAGTATATACTCACTCACTCGGCTGAGGTGTAGACCCTATAGGTGCACGTTATTTTTGTTTGATGTTTTTTGTTTCGCTCCACGGCGATTGCTTTTTCCCGAATACGTGGAATCTTTTAAACTCAGTGATGCATCCTCGTCACTGCTATATCATATTATTATTATCATAGTATTATAGGTACTATATTATATTATATTCTACGTGTAACATACTAATCGATCGATCGACAGGCATACAAAATTATATATTTTTTTTTTTTAACAGGTGTTAAACACCCAAGGGAATTGAATGTTTTGATTTAATTATTACTTCGACGAATAAAAATATATGAATCTTTAATAATAATGAGAACGGTGGAGGGATATGATGGAAACACACAATATTCTTTTGTACTGTAGTGATGATCATCTTTACCAGTAGGCACAATGTATAGTATTATATTGACTATGAAACATTAAAACCTATGAAGTATAGGTATATGTATAAACCATAAAGGTTGTCCACAACTGTTATTATTTTCGTTACGACCAAGGTTGATATTGCACATAAATAAGTTACAATGCTATAGCTATTTTATATATATATATATATATATATATATATATATATAACCTACGAGAATTGAATTATATATTTACTTACAATTCGCATATATACATGCCATACATACCATACAGTTTTTACAATAGACTCCATTCAGTATGCATATATTTATACAATATGTTTTACTATTTTTTAAACATTTTTAATTTTTTACATTTTTTTGATAAAAAAAACCACCACTATACAATTAATAAATTGTTTGCTTAACTCTTCAGAATCTAATAGTATATATATACGTAAACTTAATAAGTTTAAATTTTTCTCTGTTCATATTTCTAAATAATTTGAATGTGCATGTTGTAAAAAAAATTTATCAATTAACACGAAATAAAATTCAATTTATACGATAACACTGTATTTATATTATATTGACATCATAAACTTTAAGTCAACAAATAACTTTCAAGGTTGTCTGATTTTAAACATTTCCATACTTTTACGGTCAATCAGACTATACTACAGTAACCCATATCAAAGTTCTGGAGTGTCCATAATGTTATGAAGAATTTTAATTGAAATTTATTTTCAAAGTACCAAATAATTATTAGCAAGATACATGTATCTCTTTACTATTCAATTCAATGTTTAATTATATATCACAATCTAGGTTTAGTATGAAGTAATTATGTATTAAATTGCAACGTCATTGTAAAAACGATATACGAGAAATCTTAAAAATTTAAAAATAATGCTTATGATTTTTTAAATTTGTTAAAAATAAAATAGTACTTATGTTGACTAAATTATATTCTAATTATATCTGATTGTGAAATAAACGAGTATATTAAGAGTATATTTTTCACGGACTAAGCCCCCTAGTCCAGCGATTCCCAAAGTGTGTTCCGAGAAACCTAAGGGTTCCGTGGGACAATCTCAAGGGTTCCGCCAAATTATGTGAATATTGAAAAAATTATTCTATATTAAACTCGGAAAAAAAATTCACAAAAAATTGGAGTTGAGTTGAAATTAGAGACATTGGGGTTCCACAAAACACAAACTATTTCCAAAGGATGCCGTGGTTGTAAAAGTTTAGGAACCGCTGCCCTAGTCCCTCCGATTTCACTTATATATAGTAAAATATATTAGTAATAGTTACATCTATTTATATATTACATATTATTTGTAAGCCAATATGAGCGTGTAATAATTAGTGATAGTCAACGATATGTCGATATCGGTGTAAATTTTCGAAAACTATATCGTTTTAAATGAATTCGTTTTATTTAAATGCATTCAAACCAGCGAAGCGCCCATAAACCAGCTACTATTTATAGTATCAGATCATATATCCATTCAAATAAGGTTGTTTTGTTTAATGTTTATTATCATTGTAATTAAAAATCCTAACCTTTAAATAAGATTGTTTATACTTAATTATTATTATTTTTTCCGACAAAAAACAATAATTTATTAACTTATATAGTTGTTCGTCATTTTTTTTTTTTTTTTTATATATAATTTCCATTGAGTAATGACTAATCAGTAGACGGAATAAGAAAAAAATAAAATATAATATGTTTAATAAATTCGATATATTTCGATACGATGTCGATATCGTAAATGTTACGATATCGGCAAAATTTGGGTGATATCGAGACTTGGAATTATATCGTTGGGCCATCACTAATAATAATATTATAATACTCTTGTAATATTACGATATTATACTATTATTACCTATTATTATTATGTATACAGGAAAACGGCGACGTACAGTACCGGTGCGCGTGCAAGGAGACGTTTCCGGTGTGCGGGTCGGACAATAGGACGTACTCGAACATGTGTCAGCTGAACGAGGCGGCCTCCACGGAGCTCGGCTACAACGGGACGCAACTCTGGATGCAATACCGAGGACCGTGTCAGTCGGGTAAGTACTTACAAATACACACACACACACACACACACACACGTGTACAATACAATATTGTATATTTGTACTATAGATATATTATGACGTTTCGACGATCTCTCGGAAGCGCATTAATTCGATTCCGCTCTCTTCACATTATATCGTATAATGTATATGTATTAGTCTCTCGTCGTTCTCTGCAGTGTTTTCTACTCGGCGTCCGATTAAATACACACTAAAATATAATACACTACGTAATTCGCGTGGAGTTACATAGGTACATAAATCTGTCATCGAACGCGTTTAAATATAATATGTAAAGTGTGTGTCGCGTGCGTGTGTATTGTCTATTAAACTTATTGATTTTTTTTTTTACAGAGTTTAACGCGGCATCATTTATTCCCTTTTATTGGTTTCTATTTATTATTTATTATTTTTTTCTTTTTAACGAATAATCGTTATATACAGATTTATATATACTTGCACGATTTAAATATTTAATATATCACTTTTTTTGGTTTTCCTCTTATTGACTACTGAAACAAAAATTAAATTATGTATAGCTATACATTTACCGAGTGATTCGCCAAACAGACAACCGAGGAAGTGGGCTTTTATCCTTTAATATTCTTTTATACACAAATTCTGATTTTTGAAATAAATAGGCTGCAGTGTAGTCGGTGTGGCTCACTCGGCTACCCTACGATTACCGGCGACCCTTGAATATTTTTCAATATTTGAGGCCCATAGCCATATGGGATAATGTATATTTAAATAACTTATGAGTCCGCGACAAGACGTTTCAAATTATTTTTAAGCTAACGACAAAATCTAGTTTGTTCAACAAATTGTGCATATCGTTCAAATACGTTCTTACATACTTCCGTGCACACGATTAAAAAAAAATTATTGAAATAATAAGAATTGAGCATTTTTGATAAGTTACCCATGTCAAGTTGTTACTAATTGATATTTGTATTAATCTAATGTCACAATCCGTGTCCACATATATGAGAATATATGTCAATATCTAATGTTCTGGTTAACTGTGTAATATTAAATATCTTCATCGTACTACAAAAAAATTACTGACATCAAATTCAAAACAATAGTCAGGTGCAACTTCTAGCTATTACCATTGGATTTTGGCATATTCTAAAACCAATGATATTACCTATATTTATTTATAGCAATAATATTGTTTATAGACCTAAGATTTAAAAATTTGAATCATGACAGGCAATATAATCACAGAATATTAATTGGACATTTTGAATACCTATCGGTAGTGGAATATCGTGCACGTTATACACATTGCAAAAAAAATATAACATTCGTAAAGTACTCAGCTATATCAGTCGTCTATAGCATAAATAAATAAATAAAATGATTATAATTTTTTTAAATATACAAAAATCGTTTGCTCACAGTTGCAGATTTTCGATGAATGTTATTATTAATAATAACTTATTAACTCTATTTACTACAAAATTATTTTCATTTTCAGCCCCATTCATTAGGTCAGCACCCAAGAACTTAGCTGGTTCCGTCGGGCATACCGCAGTGTTCGATTGTGAAGTCAATGGATATCCTGTGCCTAGCATTAGCTGGCGATTCACGGACACATACGGAATCACGAAATGGTTACCAGGTTTGATTTTTTTGTTCATCATCATTTAATAGTTAAAACCTGCAAAAACAATAAACGGCATGCTCAGTATATTAGACTCCATGAAAATTCTATAATATAATGTATACCTATAATAAAAACTGCTGAATTTTCATAATCTTTAAAACCTCAATTATATAATATGTTATACGGGGTAATTCACTAAGCATGCTTACCTCCATTTTTTATTCAATATTTTCAAGTTTTCAAAATGATCAGGAAAATTATCCACTTAATAATTTACAATAGAAAAGGGGGGTTCTCATTAGAAAATCAAAAGTTTGTATCTCCACAGAACATTCCTTTTTTTTTTATTTAGCTACTAGTATACAACTATGATAGCTCAACTTTTACTGATTACACACAATATAACATAATACATTACTTTTTAATATTATATGACAAAGCTAGCATCCAATATAAAAGAAATTACAATTTTAGTAGCAGTTGAGGATTTTGTGTTAAGTATGGAATATATATTAAAAGATATATTAAGAATTTTAAGTGCGTTAATTAAAATTAGGCGTTTGGCCTGTAGGGCAGGGTAGTCAAATAAAATATGGGATAAGTCACAAATATATTCATTCAGGTAAAGTGTACAGAATGGAGAATCGTTTAGGCCAAGTTTGAATAAGTGGCTGGGTAGAAGATGATGTCCTATGCGTAGCCTATTGAATTGTACAATATATGTACAAGATATGTAAGTGTAAGTTATTAAACCAGGTTTTTTTAAGAATATTAGGTGTAATCATTTTATATCTTGAGGCGAAGCCCGCGGGTAGATTGTTCCAGAGAGAAAGTCATATGTTGGTAGAGTATTGTTTTATCAGAGGAGTGAAGTCCAAATGTGGAAGTAGAGAAGGAGAAGGAGAGATGAGATTGGATGAAAATTTAGCCAGAAGGTCTGTAACTTCATTACCGTGTATACCTGTATGACTGGGAACCCAAAGAAAGAACACTCCTTAAGTAGTACAAAATATCTCAAGAATTTTAAAATATAGTCTTTGAGTATATTTAAAAATTCCAAAAATCAGAATTTGAATAAATTCATCATTAAAGGAAAAATAGGAGTAAGCATGCTTGGTAATCATTTTATATAATAAACTGAATGTCAACCAGTGGCGTCACGAAAATTGTATTTACAAGAGCGAATATTGAAATTACCCACCCATCCACATATAAAACTAAAACATTACTACATTACTACTACATTTTATATGTATAATTTTGTTTTAATTATAAAAATATAAAATACATTTTGATATTATTTTACAATATCAATTAACGCATGAATGTAACCTAAAACTTCCAGTAATAAATACCCTACCACTACACATACAATATAATATTATTATCTACTCAGTTCCCTTACTACATATATGTACAACAATACAGCATGTGTTCTGTTATCCATGTGCTAACTCCAAGAATAAATCAGTAAAATAAACCTATTGTATAATGCTAATTTATCACACCGAGTTAAAATCAACATATTACTATATAGTTATTATGCAATAGTTAATAATAGTTAAATATAAAAATAATATCTTAAACCCTAACAAAATTACTCACTAGACTGAAAATGTTTAGTACAATCGCCTCCAAAAAAATATATCCATAATGCCATTGATATCAATTATAAATTATCATTAGGAATACCTATTAATTAAATTAATTATATGTTTTAAATGTATTGCTTCCGTAAGACCTCCAATATAATTAATACGCAACTTAGCAGTATAAAAAAATATTTTTTATTTTTCGAGTTTAATTATATTATTTATTTTTTTTTTTTTTTAAAGACTACCTACGTTTTGTTTTACATCCATAGAAATAATTTCAATCAATCTTCTGATAAATACTCTTAATCTCGATATCATAGAAGTTTAATCGATTGATATTTTAGTTGTACATAAATAGCCCGTTGCGGTGTATGAAAAATGATAATTAATTATCTACATCTCAACAGTTCGACCATTCCATAAACATTAATCGACATACTAAATATCATACTGCCATCATTATATTAGGTCACAACCACGATCGTACAAATTTTGTTTATTTAAAAATAATTTTTGTTTACATATATGTCATCATTTTAAATTGTTAGAAAACAACATAATTGAAAAAATATAAATACCGGCATCGCTATTTTTAATTGTTATAATTTTTTGGGTTTTTCACTTTTATGGAAGAAAACAAACATTTTAAATTACATATTCCTAATCAGAATATTTTTCTGAGAATGTATAAAAATTAAATCTTAAACCGAGTACCTAGATATAAGTTACTATAGTATTTCTGCAAATTTTAATGAATGAAGTGATACTGGACGAGTACCACGCAAAAATGTTGATCCACTACTCCGCACATCAAAATATAAATCGATACCTACTTAAAACTTCAAGTTTTGTAAAAAAAAATTTCAAAAATTCTGATATTTTTTTTAATAACGATTATCTATTGTCACTCACACGAAAAAAAATACATTATGATGATAAACAGAAAATGACAGACATAACCAAACATTTAATCCATACTGCAGTTTAATAGTATGTAAAAATAAATATTCGTGTATATTGTGCAATTGAATTTTAGTAGAATAGCAAAGTTATTGTTTCCACTTCCCTAAATTCCACTCCCCATAAAAACGTATCTAAATGATTAAAAATAATAAAATAACACAATTCTTCTATATTATTTTACGAATTTTCGATGTGTAACACTGCTGCGGCATTGTGTATCTATAATATGTATATCAAGTTGAGTAATAACTTTTAATTTCTTAATTATTCTTAATTTATTATTATATACCTATGTATTTTTTTTAGTGATTTTTATCGATAAGCATTACAAGTGATAACATTGATTTTAACCAAACGTTATAATTTATATGCATTACAGAATACAGTTAAATAAAATTATTACACTTATAGGTATTGGGTAGAATTTGGGCATGGATTTAAGCGTACGAAAAAAACAAGAAAATACCTTCAAAAATAACTGCAAAACTTTTAAAAAAATGCACTTGAAAATTTTTTTAACGTAAAGTTTAAAAATTATAAAACAGAAATCTATAGTTAGGTTAGAAATTTAGGTGGAACTTTAAAATTGATTATAATTATTATAATTATATTATATTGTATATAGGAGACGATACACTAATAGCGATACAGACCAGAGGAGGGCCAGACCATTTTACTGTCACCTCATGGGTGCAAATCATGGAATTCAAACCCGACGTGCACACGGGAAATTACACATGTCTGGGCACCAATCTGGCGGACGTGGCTACGGCTTCGGCGGTGTTGGACGTCCGGAAAATGGTATAGATGTAAACTACATCTCGTTACAACAATAATTTATTCGTGTACTTGTGTTTGTATTATTTTTATAATTATAATATAAAAGTATTTTTTTATTTGTATTTTCTACTCATTTGATTTTTTTTTTTCGATTTGTGTATGAAATAATATTTGTAACTTAAAAACAAGAAATCGTAGTGTAACACATAAGTTGTACTTGATTATCGATAATTTTTATTTTTTCATTATTTTTTTTTAAACACGTTTAAAGTTCAAATTTTGACAACATTTATAAAAATATGTTATTATTTAGGTATTTATGAACTTTAAGAGAGCTGTTTTTCAAGTAGTATACCTAGACCAGGCAAACATTTTTAAATTGTATGTATAGCATACCATTCAGATATATATTTTAATCTTGGTCCAAATTGTATTTATTTTTAAAAATTATTCCAGAGAGCAATATGACGATGGGGGATTTCCATTATCATTACATCCAAAAATTTAGTTTTCTCATTTCATTAAATGATTGATGAACATTCTTAATTAGGCACCTAGGTAGAAAGGTACACGATTTGTTTTCTTATTTTAACTTAAAATTCATGTGCTTGTTTAGTCATTTATAATTTTAAATAGTAAGCAATGTTAACTCTATGCAGCCGCGTATAAGTGTCTGACATTCATATAATTAATTTATTTATAATTTCCTGCTACCTATATCCCTAAATACATCGTATATTCGTATTACTCAGTCCTAGTGTCCAAGCGGCTAAGTAACGGTGATGTTATTATTTGTTGTCGATTTTCGTAGCTTCTTTCCCCGCTGTCATTATTTTTGATTTCGTCTTTTATTAGACTTGTTGAAAAATTTAAAAAAAAATTTGGAGGAGAAAAACCAGCCAATTGTCGAGGTGTTCGCGATAGTTTTTATTAGACTGAATATTATACATATTGCAAACAGTAAGTTAAGCTAATGTGTATCTATTATATAATAGCATATATATAAAAAGTACTGCAACTACTTTGTGATTTATGGGATTGAATATTTTGGTGCGATAATAATACTTAAATCGTAAGATTTTGGATCATCCTTCCATCCTGATTCCTAATCTGTGGTCATCGTGGTCATAAATGAAAATAAAGAAAATTTGAAAATTAAATTTAAAAAATGAGTACGAAATGGCAGCGTTATCTTGTGACGAAAGTGAGCGGTGATATTAATGAACTTTATAGCGTATTGCCGTACAAATGCAAATACTTTAAGATCGGCATCCTTCAAATTTAAGTTTAATTTTTTTTGTTAACGGGTTTGAAATTAGTGATCAATTATTAAGGGAATTCGACCAGGCTGTGTTTTCTACCAAAATAGACCTATCCTTTGAGAACTAAACTAATTGTCCTAGTAATTACAAAAAAAATCCGAAAACATGTTTGAATTTTTCTTGAAGTTAACTTGAAAACGACTTTTCAACTTTTTAGAAATTGATCACTTAAATCCTTCAAAGTTTGAATTTTAAATTTTGAATTATAAAAACTTTAAATTATTAGTAATATTGAACCTAAAAACTAATTTAAAAATGTAAGAAATTTTTAAGTAAACTTCATGACGATATCAAATATATTTTCAACATTTTTTTTCGATTTTTAGAATAGTCTGGCAATTGGCAAAAGATTGATACTTTTAGACAAAAAAAATAAAATAAAATAATGTTTGTTAAGCGCATGACGGTGTGTGTTTTGACTTATGCTTGCGCATGCAAGTGTTCGTTCCCTCTAATTGACTAACACTAATGATCGTTTACTACAAACACAAAGACATGCCATGCATGTACATACTAAGAAAATTGTCTTAAAATTGCCTATACTTAACTCCTTAAAAACGAGCGGTATCGAATCCCCTTTAATAAATACTACTCGATGATGATCAATGCTAGTACAGTTTTAAATAATATTACGATTTTACCACAAACAATTAATACTGGAATAATAAACTTTAGGTAGGTATCTAAAAAAATTAAAATTGCATCATTACACTCGTATTATTAATAAAATATCAGTAAAACGTACTCATGACAGTCATGTACCGAAAAAGCCTATACAAAACGCCGTGGTCATCAAATGATATCAATGTAGCATACTTAACGATTTGCAAGCAGATTTAGATTTTTTGACTAAAACTAGATTAAAAATCTTGTTGCCCCTATTCATTTTTGGAACGTCCCCCCCCCACCGGAAAGCTAAGCGCTCCCAAATATAAAATTAACCCACCTAAAACTCGCACTGTAATAATTATAATAATATAATGAATTCAAGGCACATTTGAAATTGTTATATTGATCATAAAATATATAATTATTAAAAATTAACCCTAATCAATAATATTATGTTCAAGCTTTTTACATAATTATGATTTTTTTATACTAGTTATTATTATTCATGTAAACCAGTGTTTCCCAACCATGGGGGGAAGGATGTATAAACATTGCTGGGGAAGCTTAAGCAGCCATTACGAGGTAAAATATTATTTATTAAATTATTTAAATCTTACAATCTAGGGAAAAAATGAAAAATTAATAATGACTGGTTATCGGATGCCTATAACGATAAAGATAGCGAGTATTAAGCCACAAAACATTCATAATCTTCACCAAGGTACCTTATTGTTTCATGCTGCCACGTCGTCCGTAAATTAATTGGTGCGTTAAGATAATGCTTAGATAAAAGGCTATTATCTATTAGTTTAGTTTCGTTTTGCTATTTCAGAGTGTATGCATTGTAGTAATATGACAATACGTAGTCAACGCGAGTATACATACGTTAAAATAATATTATTCTAAAATATATAATGACTCTCCCGGAAATATGAACATACATCGACAATTGTGTCCAATTTAGGGATTAAACATTTTGACAGTTTGACTAATAAATTGATACGATATTTTCCAACTCTTTCAAACGAAAGTCGGCAATATACGCTAACAAGTTGTTCATTCAATACTAACGTAGACACATTACCAGATAATCATCAAGAACAAACAATCGAGCTAAAAAACGATTCATGTACAAAAATTGATTTTAACGGCGGCAGTTCATTGGAAGAGTTTTGGGTAAAATACTGACTTATTTATCCCGAAATTTCAAATGAAACATTAAACGTCTTTGAACAATTCTCGTTGACTGTACACAATAGGGCTCACCTATATAAGTTTAAAAGCTCAGATTATGCCTCACATGGCTGATAATTATGGTGCCACCCATACATTTTTAGCAATACAATAATATACTTATTTGGTTAAAATATTTATATATATTTATTACATTATAATATTAACCTTATATGAGTAATTTACATAACACACCCTACTTCATAATTTAACAACATAAACAAAAAAATATTTGTAGTACCTATTATAGATGTTATAAACAATATACAAAAATATAAAGTGAAATTTTCAAAGTTGAAAAAAATGTAGGTACCACTCTTGTACTAGCAAGTCACAAGTTTGTAATTTGTATTCTACACAAAAAAAAAAAAAACATTTATAGCAGTGTATTGACATTTAAAAATAGATTTTTGCATGGCAATTTATAGATAATAATCTATATAAATTAAAACTGGAAGGAAGCTAAAACATTTAACATCAGTAGTGATAATTTTACATGTTGTTTGTACTTATCCATATTTTTATACAAAATTAAACCATATTTATTCAAGTCCAAATTGTTATACTCTTACTCATATTTTTTTTATATAGTATACACTCAGCAGAGAAATATAAAAATTAAAAGGAAACAAATGTTCTTTCTTAAGAAAAATCCTAGGCTCTCTAGTTTTATATGCTTATAATATTTAATTAAAAATATACCACTGCAAAAAATAAAGAATCAAATGGCACTCCAACAATCCATCATCCTGTTTCAATTAGGTATAGTTCCACAAAATTGTTTTATCATTCAAGACGTTATATTTTCTAATTATATAATTATATATATATATATATATATATATTCAGATAAATGCAAACGCCATTGTTTAAAATATTTCTTGCTAACAAATAATCTATGTAAAATGTTTGTAAAATGTAAAAAAAAAAAATAATTGGACTGTAAATTAATAAGTGACATGGCACTATTCACTATTTTAATCAAGTTTCATGAGTGTCATCTTCGGTTTCTTTCAATGCCGTCATTCCTTGATAAAACAAACCACCTAATATAGCTATGATGGTAAATCCTTGAGCTGCAATACGTCCTCGCATCATCATTTGAGATCTTACTCTATTGCCATCATACATACTCTTTAGACCTACACACAAAAACCCAACAGTGACCAATGCACCTGAAAATTAAAATAATAACATAACACTATTAACAATTATTATAGACCTTTAATAAAATTTAGTGATATTGTAATTAAACTACAGATATTAGTTATATAAGGCAACATAAAAAATAAAGAATAATTAACCTACTAAGAAATGCCATACTAATATGTTATGTTTGATGTATGATGATTAAATTAACATTGTTAAGTGGATGGAATAGGACTTGGATGCTGAAATAAATAATTATTAAACTGATGCAAATGTTCAATTGTGTTGTTTTATTTTAAACGTGACATAAAATTTATAGTGATGAAATAAATAGAGTTAGAAGTTTCTAGTAGTTCAATTATTCTAAGTCCTCAGAATATTATGATTTTAACTCGTAAATATTCCAAGTCCAAATAATTAAACTGGTCGAAATTATTTTAAGTCTATTTAATTCAGAAATTAAACTGGTGTTAAGGTGCTCACTGTAGCCCCGGAATATCACGTCTAAATTAGAGCTGTTTCAGGCTTCCTTATATATGGGTTACTCCACCCATTCGGTATCTCTTCTGCAAGAATCACTGCGCTCCCACCTTGTTGTGCACATGCCGATAATCAAACGGATGCAATCAATTCATACATTACCACAATTCCTAATATTTTATATTATTATTCCATACAAGTGACTCTACCGCATATAAAATAATATAATATGTCATATAACACAACTTAATGTAATATAATATATGTCTATATAGTACAGTATATTATTACAATAATTCAGTTTAATAATCCCAACATAATTAGGTACATTTCTCAGAATCACTGGTAGTTCGAGGCCGTCTTTTGTTTTTGATGCTTGAGATATATATGTATAGTAAATTGCGTCCCAAATATGCAATTCTCCCTTATTCTAGTGGTTCACTCAATGTAAAACAAAATATGTATCACCAGGTACATAGAAACTCTTATAGAGACCTTAGGGGCTTGTTGGACAACTATAACTTTATCTTTGTACTGTGAAAAGTTTTTCCTTTAAGGCTTTAAATTAGATAAATGAAGAAAATATATTTTGCTTTTGACAATTTTTGACTCTTACGATATTCTATAAAGCAAGTAATTGAGGAAACTACTATTCTTTTTCAATCTATTATTAATTTGTAAATTGACTAACCAATGGGCACTAATGGGTTTTCTCTAAATTTCCTCAAAAATTTGTTGCCAACGTGTTCCATTTCAGCTTTAATCTGATAATCTGCTTTTTGGCCTTTGTCCGTTTTCAATTTCAACCATTCCAGAGCTGCATCATTACTTTTATCAGAACCTGCCATTTTTATACTATCAAAAAAAAGGTATTACTTTTTAGCTATTTATTTAAATAGTTATTGTTTAAATTAAATTCAAATACAAAATTTAGCGAAATTCAAACAGAAGCTACAAATTACAATTAAAAACATTTAATAAACTGTTATACCATGCGAGCACAGAATAATAATTTATTGATAGGAGTGTCGAAGACATTTTCACAGATAACAAATATTGTGATAAAAGTTATCAAAAAGAAATAACAGACAAAAAGTATGAACCACGGTTGTGGATAGAAAATGTTTCTACCTTCAATCACGGTACGAATGGAGCAATATCTGCAGTTTCATAAAATGGTTATTCCAATTATTTTTTTGTTCCAAACAACAAACGTTTTGTGAAAAAAGGGGTTTATTGAAGAAATATTATTCAATATTTTATGATTTTAACTATAATAGTGACCTTTTATAAAACAAGCCATACACAATACGGTTTGCCGGGGAGGTCGGATGTGCAGGTGAACTACACAGTTATTCCGGAACTTGTGTATAACAAGTTTGTGCAATTTTCGAGAACTTTACAGGCCGCCGAAAAAGAATCGTTAAATAAAAAATAAATCGAAAAACGATTCTTTTTGCCTGTGCAGACATGACTGTACAGATATACATACGGAGCGTGTGTACTCGTGTGTTCGTCAATTGTTCAACCAGCTGGTTCGCGGCATCGTACACATACATTTGTTTTACATTATATCTTTTGATTACATTATTTCACTGTAATACATTAATGTATTTTATTAAATTATATAAAACAAAAGCATATTAGAAGTTGGTAAAATAATTCATAGTCATTATTTAAATTATAATGTTAATTTTAATATTAATCAGATTAATTTTATAAAAAAACATTTTTTTTTCGATAAAAACACAATAAATTACGCGATAAACTTATTTTGCCATGGTACGGTACCTTCATTACAGAAATAATTCATAAAATCTTCTCGTACTTGTTTTGCCGTATTTGCAATATTCCCCGAGTTACGCCGATCTAAACTGTGAATATTACTATTTTCAACGTTGTATCCATGTGTAGTTACACTTCCATTTCCTATGTCTTTTTGGTAAAAACATTTTTGAGACGCGTATGAAGTAGAATTTACAATGAGAAAGTTATGTAATGCACAGGCTACCATTACAATTTTTTCGATTTTTTTTTTGGTTCAATATTAATTTGAGTATGAAATACACGAAATCGATTTGTCAATATTCCAAACGCATTTTCCACGATGCGTCGTGCACGACTCATCTATAGTTGAATATTTTTTTTTTTCATAACAATCCAAATGTGATTATCGAAATGGTTTAAGCATATCAGTTCGTAATGGAAACGCATTATCGCAAACAAAAACAATATGGAAATTGCTTAGAACTTCCCCCGGTGCTAGTTCGGTATGCGATCTGCAGACAAGTTTTTGTTTTGGTATGCGCTTTACGCCTCTACATACTTGCGTCGTTTTTATTTTATTATTTTCGGTATGCGCTCTACATACGTCGTTTTTATTTTATTATTTTCCGGATGAGCTCTATACGTTGTTTTTATTTTATTATTTTATTATTGGCTTTCATTCACGTTCTGGATGTCTTCTAGCATGGCGAGAAAAAAGTCCGGCCTGTCTTGACGGTAAAGTCGCCAGCAATAGTGGTCAAGATGGGACTGCAGATGATTTAAAGGAACACCTCTCATTTTCTTTAATAATTTAATTTTTGCGTCCAACCATCAATCAATATAATCAATCATAATCAAAGATAAAATAATAAAGTCGAAAGAAAAACCCAACATATCATCTATAAAAATGACCAACCTAGTGTACAACGACAAAACCTGTAGAGCGCATACCGAACTAGCACTCTTCCCCCAATGTTGTCTGCGCAAGAATGTTTAATTCTTTATTTAATAGTTTTACGAAAAATGTTGTATTCTAAAGAACACCTCCATCAGGTATTCTCCCGTTTGTTCCAAAATCTACTAACATAAATTGATATTTTGCATTTACTAAACCTAAGAGAACCATACTATGGTGGCCTTTGTAATTAAAAAAGTTGGATCCACTTCCAGCTGTTGGAACAATATTTATGTGCTTTTCGTCCAGTGCTCCAATACAGTGTGGAAAGTTCCAACGTCCCTCAAATAATTGTACAATTTCTTTCCACCCTTCCTCAGACGTAGGAAACTGAAAAAATAACTTTAACAATCTTATTTTTATTTCAGATTAACATAGATAATCAGACAAAGGAAAATGAAGTGGAAGAAATATTCTCAATCGACTCAGTAAACGACACTCAAAATTATACAGTTTATAATCCGCCGAAGACAAAAAAAACAAAAAAAAATGAAGTGAAATTAAGTAACGAGGTGTTGCTATCGGTGCGTGATCATTTTAAACTCCGAAAATGGAAGAAGTTCAGTATGACATTATTGCAAAAGGTTTTGTAGTTAGATTGAGGGAATTAGAAAAAAGGCAGCGTATTATTGCTGAAATGTTAATTAATGATATCCTTTTTAAGACTGAAATGGGTAGTTTGACATTACGATACAAGTTCACAACTGCAGCAGAAAACTTTTCATCAAACTTTTACTCGCAAAGTCATAGTACAAATTCCAACTTAAGTACAAATTCTAATTATTTAGAAAACGGTATCTACAGCTCTACATATCACGATGATAATGATTTTGCTAGCAACACAACTTCTCAACAAACTCCATCAAGCACAGAAGATACTGCTCATTATATAACTACTTTTACACACTCTCTTGAAAACTAACCTAGCCAACTAATCAAATAAAAAAATTAAGATATATTCATTAAAATATTGTGTGTACTTACCTTTAAATATTCCCCATGTATTTACTCGGTACAAACATCACAGGTGTCTGGGATAATTTTTCCCAGAGCTTGAGCTGAAATGACTGAAATGTATTTTAAGTCCTCGTAACTCCTTCCAGTTGCGAAGAATCTTAAGTAAACTGTTAACCTCTCATGCAGAGAAATACTTTTTCGCATTATGTTGTCTTGTTTTGTATTATCCTCATCTATTCATAAATAATTTTTGAAATCCAGTGATTTAAATCTCAATTCATTTGACAAATTGACATGGCTGTAGGTTTTTCGTTTTAAGAGCTAATCTTTGACCCATTTTCGCGTTTTTTTTTTTTTTGTTTTTTATTTTCAAGAACAAGACCTAAGCCTACCAAAGCTATGGCGTCGTCTTCTAGAGTTGACATATTCTACGCAAATTTAAAGTATATTAAAAAAATTAAGCTGTGTAAAAAAAATATAAACTAATAAACAAATTTAGCTGAGAACTGTGGACCGGAAAGTGTGTGACTGCGCAGTCCTACCTCTCCGGCAAACCGTATCGTGTATGGCTAGCTTAAGGGGGTCACACACGTTCAGTTAAAACTGTGCGATCCGACTGCACAGTTTTATCTGTACAGATAAATCGCACGTGTGTAGGTTAATGTGACGTAATTTTTAAAACTGTGCAGTTGATCGGAAATAAATTGAAAATACCAATTGATAAAACTGTGGCAATTAAACTGTGCAGATAAGACAATGTGTGTGTAGACAAACGTCAACTGCACAGTTTTTAGTTTCGCTACAGTCACGTGAAAGTAGACTCAACTTCACGAGTAATTCAAACTTTATTATAAAATATATTAATTAACAACTTATTTTGTCTTTGCCATTTAAACTATGGCAACAAAACTTCGAGAGTGGACTGAAGAATTTATAGATATTTATCGTTCTGAATCGTATCTTTGGAAAGATAAACAAAAAGAATACCACGATCGAAACAAAAAAGATGCCGCGTATTCAAAATTATTTTAAAATTACGTGAAATAGAACCTGACGCGAATAAGGAATCAGCCATAAGAAAAATAAATAATTTGCGTTGTACCTACAAAAAAGAATTAAAAAAAGTAATGATATCAAAATCTGGATCAGGTTCAGAAGATATGTATGAACCAAAGTTATGGTATTTCCCATTAATGACATTTTTAAATGATCAAGATATACCAAGGCCTTCACGCTCTAATTTGGACACCGACAATGATGAGGTAAAAAAATTAAGTAAATATTATTTATAGACATTTGAAATTTTCCGTTTTTTTAGTTTTTTATTCTATAAATGTCAATAAAATTTTATTCGTTGGGTCAAAAAACTTGAAAATTTAATACAAGGTTCTCCATAAGTTACTATAATAGCAGATAGAAAATATCAAAAATATATAGGCACGATTTTTTTTATAACCATTTAAAGTTCAAATTTTGTCAAAATTTGTTGAATTGAAAATTTACAAATTCTTTAGTTATTAAAAATTTATAAAATGTTTAACTCTTATAGCTAAGGATTGAAAATTTGATACAAGGTTCCACATACCATAATGAATCTAATTTGATTAATTTGGAATTTATTTTATAGGTACCTAAATTTTTA